>JAVJIF010026927.1:0-55975 GCA_038442645.1 Agave tequilana | reverse complement strand
TTTTTGAAGTCAATCTTTTTCTGAAAAAATATACTTTGATCTTAAACACAAAATAAAGTTCTTAGGACTTGATAGAACTAGCATGTGATCATAGATCAACACAAAACAAAGTTAGAACTATATTTTATAAAAGTAATTTTCTAAATTGAAACAGATTTTTTGAAACTCATTTTTCCGAAACTCGAATTTTAAAACGAAAAGGATAATCATTTTGAAATCTTTTAAAAAACACACGAGGATAGGAATGAAATGTGTGTGTGAGTCAATCTCAAGAGCTATCAACCTATATCATCTTGGTTTTAATAAACGACTATAAATTCTTTCTAAAATGCAAAAAACAAAATATAAATCTTGTATATTCTTCTCTTGCAATCTTGATCCTTGAGCTCTTCTGTGTGCTTAGACTCTGAAATTGACAGTTTATGGCTTCCAAACGTGTGAGTCTTATGGTGAAGCCAAAATGCAACAATGAATTAACCTGAAACTTGGTTAAATGAAATTGTTAAAAGCATAACTACATATGTTTTGTTATCATCAAAACTAGGGCTAGTGGCTTTTGGGCTAACAATCTCCCCCTTTTTGATGATGACAAAACACATGAAGATATCACAAATAATTTGGAAGGAGACTTCAAGCGAAGCTCCCCCTAAACACATGCATATATCAAATGTGACATATAAGCAAGATTCATCAATAATAGCATATGAATAAGATATATCAAGTAAGCTCTATGCAACTCATCTACGCATACAAAGAATACAGAATTACAAAAGTGTATGCACAAATGGTTTCCTCCAACCATCCATGCCGCCAACCTCCAAAACACGTGGTAGATGGATGGTTTATAATAGTATACACAAGAACAAAAACACACCACATACCACATATAAAATATATATATCAAATATCAGCAATAAAAGAGAGACATAACTTCCCAACAGGCAATGATATCATACAAGAAATAATCTCTATACATAGGTTCATGCCAACAAAACAAGTTCCAAACCAAAAATACATGTCCAAAATAAATACTACATGTCCAAAACACAAATGCTACAAGTCCAAATAAAAGAGTACATAAATATAAAGACATGGAATCATAAACCCCTAGATAAGTCAAGATAACTCTCCCCCTTTTGTCATCAACACAAAAGGGTTCACTCTTCCTGAAAGTCTGAATCTTTAGGACGTGCCGGTGCCTCAGAAGGAGCTGGAGGAGGTACCCAAGGAGCAAACAGAGGACCGAAAACAGGAAGAGGCTGGCGTAGCCGCTCAGAAGAGAAACAGGCTAAGCATGCCGACCATAACTCTCATCGACACATGTCTGAAGGTAGCAGATGGATGAATAGATATACGTCAACTTATCTTGAAATCCCTGCTGGATGATCCGGACGAAATAAGCACTTAAAAATGTGTATTTTATGAAATCAATAAAATTATGTATCTGTGCTAATGTTCCCTCGATACTTCCATTAAAGCTTTGGCTCAACGGGTCGAATCTGAAAATCACCTAGAGGGGGGGTGAATAGGTGATCAATGGACAAATTAAAAATTAAGATGTAACAATCACCCAACAAGATTCACAAGATGAATGAAAGCAAGTAAATATAGCAATGATGATGATAAGCAAGTAATAAGTGCAAGTAAAGTAAAGTAAGGAGAGCAAGAATGTAAACAAACGCAAACACAAGGATATGTTATCGAGGTTCGAGCACCCAGCTCTACTCCTCGCCTTCCCCAGAAGGATTCTAGCTACTTCCACTATCACAAAGAAATCACAATTACACCGGAGTACCCAACTCCACAATCTCAATTACAAGCAATTTCTGAGTAGTCAAAAGACCACAAACTCTCTCTTTCAAAAGTCTCTTCCCTTACAAAAGGTCCTTAGAGAATAATGAGTAGGAATGAAGCTCTTGTTGTAAGTGAAGAAAGAAAATAAATCAGAGAGTATTTCAAAAACACTTCAGAAAATGAGAGAGAATTTCAGCACAAAAACCAAGAACAAAGCTCTTTTGAATGCCTTAAACTTTTGAATTTTTCTTGTAATAATTGTTGTAAACAATCTCTCCCCAACACACCCTATTTATAGGAGAGGGCTAGGGTTAAGGGATAAAACATAATTAGGATTAATCAGAGAGTATTAGGTTTGAAATATATCCCTTAAACTAAACCAATTTTAAACACAAAAAGACAAAATTTAAAACAGCCCAGAAAATAGCCGTTTATTGTTCAACGGCTAGTCCGGTCGACCGGTCGGTCGACCGCCTATACAAAAATAGAGCCGTTACAGGCAAACGATCGACCGCCCGGTCGACCCAACAAACCCGAGAGCAAAGCTATTGCAGTCAGGTCGACCGCCCGGTCGACCGGCAAACATGCACACTGATACGTGCATCTGCCAGAACCACGGTCGACTTGTCCGGTCGACCGGACAAGACTGACACAGGCACGGTCGACTGGTGCGGTCGACCGGCTCAGGTCAAAAGATGAGTTTAAAACACAATTTTGAAAAGACTTTGATTTTTATGAAAAATATCTTTAAATAGTACTAAGTTTAAAACTTAAAAAATGATTTGTAGGCAGAGGATGATGTATCAAAAATATTTTTGTACATTTTATAGAAAATCATCTTAGAAATAATATGTGCGCAAAAACGTGTGTGATTGAGCTTCAAACCTATCCATCATTCTTTAATAAAATTCTAAACCTATAAAACTAAAAGCAAATCTTGTTGAGCAATCTTCAAGTCTTGAGCCATGTTATGCCTTGCTAGAGCCCTTCTTCTATGTTCCTTCCTTGATATGCAATATGCCTTCTTTGCTACATGAAACCTAGAAGTTGTTGCAATAGCTAAGCAATGGCCTCCAAATATGGTACTAACCTGAAACTTATCTTAAACAAACTCATTAGTACCAAATAGTACTAATTTGGTTTGTCATCATCAAAACTCAATAAATGGAGAGTGTAACCTTTTGGGCCAACAATCTCCCCCTTTTTGATGATGACAAAACAAATAGGCTACAAGATAAAAATATAGGGGAGGAGAAAACTCCCCCTCAAATTATGCTATATAAAGAAAACATTTAAACTCAAAACACAAGAATTCATTGAAAATATAAACACATATATACTCTTGATACCAATTTAAACCAATTGAAACAATAATGAAAATCACATGTTATTTTCTTGATACTAACAAACACAAGAATTCTCAAAACGCATGACACAAGAATTCTCAAAACGCATGAAAACAAAACAAGACAACAAAAACATATATAAACTCATATAAACTCATATGGAACCAAGACCATATAAATTTATTTTTTTCATGCACTAACTTATTCTCCCCCTTTTTGTCATACATCAAAAAGGGTTAGGAATCACATGTTTAATCAATAATACAAACATTAAGTTCTCCACAAATAAACGAAAATCTAACAAAATCAAGAGGTTTAGTGAAAATATCGGCTAGTTGCAAATCCGTAGAAACATAATCAATATCTATATCTCTTTTCTCAAAATGATCTCTAAGAAAGTGATATCTAATCTCAATGTGCTTGGTCTTACTATGTTGATTTGCATTCTTAGTCATGTGTATAGTACTAGTATTATCACAAAATATTTTTATATGATCAAAATGAAAATCGAAATCAAGGAGAGTATGTTTCATCCAAAGGACTTGTGCACAACAAGCCCCCGCGGCAACATACTCCGCCTCGGCGGTTGAGAGTGCTACGGAATTTTGTATCCTAGAGGACCATGAAACAAGACAATTACCAAGAAATTGACATGTCCCACTAGTACTCTTTCTATCTACTCTACAGCCCGCATAGTCGACATCCGAATAACTCGTCATTGAGAAATCTCCAGTTTTCGGATACCATAGACCCATCCCAATAGTGCCCTTAATATAACGAATAATGCGTTTTACCGCAATAAGATGGGACTCTTTAGGACACGATTGAAATCTAGCACAAAGACACACACTAAACATGATATCTGGCCTACTTGCCGTTAAATATAAAAGACTTCCTATCATGCTTCTATATAATTTAATATCAACATCTTTACCTTGGTCATCTTTATCAAGCTTGGTTGTAATTGCCATGGGAGTGTTGCAAGTCTTTGAGCCTTCAAGTCCAAACTTCTTTACGAGTTCCTTTGCGTACTTGGCTTGACTTATGAACGTCCCGTTTTCAATTGCTTGATTTGGAGTCCAAGGAAGAAATTGAGCTCACCCATTGAAGACATTTCAAATTCAAGTTGCATAACCTTTTCAAAATCCTTGCATAAAAGCTCATTAGTAGAACCAAAAATTATATCATCTACATAAATTTGCACAATAATATATCATTATCAACATGCTTAGTAAATAGAGTTGTGTCTACTTTGCCTTTAACAAAATCATTTGAAATTAGAAAACTAGAAAGCCTTTCATACCAAGCTCTAGGAGCTTGTTTCAATCCATACAAAGCTTTATCAAGTTTAAAAACAAAATCGGGATGAACATGATCAACAAAATCGGGAGGTTGAGAAACATAAACTTCTTCATTAATAAAACCATTCAAAAATGCACTTTTCACATCCATTTGAAAAAGTTTAAAATTTTTGAAAGATGCAAAAGCTAGTGTCATCCGTATGGCTTCAAGCCGTGCTACGGGTGCAAAGGTCTCCTCAAAATCAATTCCCTCAACTTGAGTGTAACCTTAGGCCACTAACCTAGCTTTATTCCTAATAACATTTCCGGACTCATCCATCTTGTTTCTAAAGATCCACTTAGTACCAATTATTGGTCTATCGAGGGGCTTAGGAACAAGGTGCCAAACTTGGTTGCGCTCAAATTGATTGAGTTCCTCTTGCATGGCAAGCAACCAATATGGGTCCGTCTCGGCTTCGAGAATGCCTTTGGGTTCAAAATGAGAAATGAAAGCAAAGTTACCACATAGGTCATGGAGTTTGGAGCGTGTTGTGACTCCTTTAGATGCATCACCCAAGATGAGCTCCTTAGGATGATTTGTAGCATATCTCCAAGCTTTAGGAAGCGGTTGAGAGCTTTCCTCTTTATCCTCTTAAACATAACCAATTGATTCTTGCTTTTCTTCTTGAGCGGGTGAGTCCTTCAAGGATAGTCTCTCCATGTCTTCACCTAATGGTTCAATCTCTACAACATTCTCAACACCACATTAGATTCTTCAAACTTAACATGCATGGTTTCTTCAATAGTAAGTGAAGATCTATTAAATACTCTATATGCTTTTCTAGTAGAAGAATATCCAACAAAGATAGCTTCATAAGCCTTAGCATCAAATTTACCCAAATTCTCCTTAGTATTTAAAACAAAACACTTGCATCCAAAAACTTTAAAATATGCAACATTAGGTTTTCTAGAATGATACATTTCAAAAGATGTTTTGGAAGAATTCTTACACACATAAATACGATTTGAAATATAGCATGCGGTGTTTACGGCCTCGGCCCATAAATATTGAGGGAGGTCATATTCACTTATCATTGTCCTAGCCATCTCTTGAAGTGTTCTATTTTTCCTTTCCACTACTCCATTTTGTTGTGGAGTCCTAGGACAAGACATTTCATGCTTGATTCCCTTTTCATCACAATAAGTCATGAAGAGTTGGTTAACAAACTCACCACCTCTATCACTCCTTATTCTCAAAATCGAAAAATCTTTTTCTTTTTCAACCCTTTTTCGAAAAATTTTGAAATGAGAAAATGTTTGATCTTTATTTTGCAAGAAGAAAACCCAAGTGAAACGGGAAAAATCATCAACTAAAACAAATGCAAATCTACTACCATTTAAACTTTTAGTTTGTGTTGGTCCAAAAGATCCATATGAATTAGTTCTAAGGGCCTAGTAGTTATGATATCCTTAATTGGTTTGAAGGAAGACTTGGTTTGTTTCCCAAGTTGGCACGCACCACAAATGCGGTCTTTCTCAAACTTCAAGTAAGGTATACCCTTTACTAAATCCTTAGAATTAATTCTAGCAAGATGGTCAAAAGATGCATGTCCTAATCTTCTATGCCAAAGCCAAGAATTTTTATCAAAAGCATTCAAGCATTTAGTAGAACAATCTTAATTAAGCATGTCAATAATATAAACATTATTGTCACGAAAACTGGTAAGAATACAAACATCAGATTTAACATCAAAAATCTTGCAAGAAGAATCATCAAAAACAACTTTAAGTCCACGGTCACAAAGTTGACTAATGCTAAGCAAATTATGTTTTAAACCATCTACTAAAACAACATTTTCTATAATAGGAGATGCACCAATTTGAATGTTACCTATACCGATGATAGTTCCTTTGGAGTCATCCCCGAAGGTGACGGAGCCACCTTCCATGTACCTTGATAGGGTTGTGAAGTTGTTGATATCCCACGTCATGTGTCTTGAACAACCACTATCAAGGTACCACCGCTCCCTACGTCTTGGGGCCTTGGTGTGTACCTACATCAAATAATTTAGGTCTTGATTTTGGTACCCACATTTTCTTGGGTCCTAAAGAGTTAGTTTCATTAACCCAAACAAGATTATTGGTCCTATTTACTTGGTCATAACAAAATTTAGCCAAATGTCCATTCTTACTACAATAAGTGCATCTATACACTCTACCATATTTAAAAGCATAGTGAGTGTGTGATTTGTGAGCATGAGAATTGTGAACATGGGAAGATTTAGCATGAGAAGTGTTATGTGTAGTGTGAGCATGAGTAGACTTAACATGAGAGGTGTGCTTTTTAGAAAACATGTCCTCAAGTTTCTTTGTGTTAAAAGCACAATCATTTAAAACTTTTTCAAAATCAACCATTTTAGTTTTTAAAGAGAAAATTTCTTTTTCATCAACAATAGGAGATTTTCCCTTACAAGAAACCTTGTAGGCATTAAACTCATTTTGAATAGAAATAAGATTAGAAGAAATATCATCCTTTTCTTTAGAAACCATAGCAAGTTGATTTTTGAGAAAAGCAACTTCCTTTTGCAATTTTAAGCATTCAAGTTTCTTGTTATCATAAGTTTCGGAAAGTTCAACAAAAGCATGTACAAGAACTTCCTTACTTAATTCATCATCTTCATCATCAAGAGATGGAGAGGTTACCTTTGGAGTGTTTGCCATGAAACACATGTTTGCCGTATCCACCTCTTCTTCGGACTTGCTTTCCGAATCCCACGTTGCCTTGTATGCTTTCTTTTCCTCCGGCTTCTTTGGCTTGAAGGAGGAAGTCATCTTCTTCTAGAACTCCGGGCAATCCGCCATGATATGTCCGGGTTTGCGGCAATTGTAGCAAATGATCCTTCTCTCCTCTTTGCCTTCAAATTTTCTCCGGAAGTTGAGCTTGTTCTTCCGGTACAACCTCTTGACATTCCGGACAAGTAGAGTTAGCTCCTCATCTTCTTCTTCGTCTTCTTCATCGTCATCATTGGTGGATGAAGTCTTGAAAGGTATGAATTTCTTCTTTGAAGTAGTGGCCTCTTCTCTTGCCTTCTTCTCCATCTCATGGGTCTTTAGGTTCCCAATGAGACTAATGAGGTCCATCTCGTCCTTGTCGTTCAATTCTTTTAAGGTGGTGGCCTTTATCTCCCATGAAGACGGAAGAGCCCGAATCACTTTCCGCACCTTTTGATCGTTGGAGATGTCATCACCTAAGGAAGAAAGACCATTAGTGATTTTAGTAAATCTTGTAATCATACTATCAATAGACTCATCATCAATCATTTTAAATGACTCATATTGGGACCTCAAGAGATCTATCTTAGCTCTCTTGACTTGTGAAGTCCCTTCCTGTGTGACCAATAAATGTTGCCAAATCTCATAGGCGGATTGACAATGAATTACCCGTGTAAGGTCATCCTCATTCAAGGCGGTTAATAGGGAGTTTTGGGCCTTGGAGTTAGCCTCATATTCTCTAAAGTTGAAGTCGGTCCAAGTGCTCTCATCACCATCGGGTGCTACATAAGGTTTGGTCAAGGACTTGGCCACTAAGCTACCTAAAGATTGCAAAAATATAGTCATCCTAACCTTCCAAATAGGGAATTAAGTCCATCAAATTTAGGAGGGGTTTTAATGTTATCGGCCATGTTTACTAGTGTATGAATGTATGAATGAAGATGTTGATTAGCAAATTTTATGGATCTCTCTATGGATGTTAAGCCAAAACCTAGAGTCCAAGCTCTGATACCAATTGAAAATCACCAAGAGGGGGGGTGAATAGGTGATAATGCTAATCAATGGACAAATTAAAAATTAAGATGTAACAATCACCCAACAAGATTCACAAGATGAATGAAAGCAAGTAAATATAGCAATGATGATGATAAGCAAGTAATAAGTGCAAGTAAAGTAAAGTAAGGAGAGCAAGAATGCAAACCAAACGCAAACACAAGGATATGTTATCGAGGTTCGAGCACCCAGCTCTACTCCCCGCCTTCCCCAGAAGGATTCTAGCTACTTCCACTATTACAAAGAAATCACAATTACACCGGAGTACCCAACTCCACAATCTCAATTACAAGCAATTTCTGAGTAGTCAAAAGATCACAAACTCTCTCTTTCAAAAGTCTCTTCCCTTACAAAAGGTCCTTAGAGAACAATGAGTAGGAATGAAGCTCTTGTTGTAAGTGAAGAAAGAAAATTAAATCAGAGAGTATTTCAAAAACACTTCAGAAAATGAGAGAGAATTTCAGCACAAAAACCAAGAAACAAAGCTCTTTTGAATGCCTTAAACTTTTGAATTTTTCTTGTAATAATTGTTGTAAACAATCTCTCCCCAAACACCCCTATTTATAGGAGAGGGCTAGGGTTAAGGGATAAAACATAATTAGGATTAATCAGAGAGTATTAGGTTTGAAATATATCCCTTAAACAAATTTTAAACACAAAAAGATAAAATTTAAAACAGCCCAGAAAATAGCCGTTTACTGTTCAACGGCTAGTCCGGTCGACCGGTCGGTCGACCGCCTATACAAAAATAGAGCCGTTACAGGCAAACGGTCGACCGCCCGGTCGACCCAACAAACCCGAGAGCAAAGCTATTGCAGTCAGGTCGACCGCCCGGTCGACCGGCAAACATGCACACTGATACGTGCATCTGCCAGAACCACGATCGACTTGTCCGGTCGACCGGACAAGACTGACACAGGCACGGTCGACTGGTGCGGTCGACCGGCTCAGGTCAAAAGATGAGTTTAAAACACAATTTTGAAAAGACTTTGATTTTTATGAAAAATATATTTAAATAGTACTAAGTATAAAACTTAATAAATGATTTGTAGGCAGAGGATGATGTATCAAAAATATTTTTGTACATTTTATAGAAAATCATCTTAGAAACAATATGTGCGCAAAAACGTGTGTGATTGAGCTTCAAACCTATCCATCATTCTTTAACAAAATTCTAAACCTATAAAACTAAAAGCAAATCCTGTTGAGCAATCTTCAAGTCTTGAGCCATGCTATGCCTTGCTAGAGCCCCTTCTTCTATGTTCCTTCCTTGATATGCAATATGCCTTCTTTGCTACATGAAACCTAGAAGTTGTTGCAATAGCTAAGCAATGGCCTCCAAATATGGTACTAACCTGAAACTTATCTTAAACAAACTCATTAGTACCAAATAGCACTAATTTGGTTTGTCGTCATCAAAACTCAATAAATGGAGAGTGTAACCTTTTGGGCCAACAGAATCCACAGGGACGGGAGTTCATAGAAGCATTAACAGTTCTTATTCACGTCGGTTGTTAACAAGTTCTTCTTTGTTAAAGAATGAGATAAAGAAAAAGAAAATAAATCTAGAAGTGACAGGTGGAGAAGGCGATAAAAATGGTGATGTGAAAACAAAATAAGAAGTGGTTGAAAACAAAAAGAAGATGAAACAAAAGTGAACTAAGAGGTTGGTGAAAACAATGAAGAAAATGATAAAAGAGTTTTGAAATTGATTTTAAAAATAAGATAAAAGAAAACTCATAGCTACTAACTATTAATTGCTTCACTAACCATGCTAACCTCTTAGTGATAGTTACCTCACATGGATCCTGGGCCATTACGAGTCCTTGGCTTCAAGAGATGATACAAAGCATGGCTCATAAGATTGTTCTTCTACATTCAAACAACACATCCATGCCACACAACAAGTTGCAAGCTACCATTAAATCATCAAAACCAGTTAGAGGTGAGCATGAAATAAAGAAGGCAATGTCAGTTATCAAGTTAGTGGGTTAGATGTTAGAAATGTTAGAATGTTAGAATCCATCATCATAAGCCATCAATGGCTCTTGCAAGAGCAAGGCCTTGTAGAGGCTATTAGAATCATGTGGATTATCAAGTAAGTGGTTAGATGGTTAGTGATTAGTAGTTAGATTGCCATGAGAAGAAAAATTAGCTAAGCATCATGTAGAAGATGGAGAAGATTACAATGGAGAAGAAAGGAGACACTTTTACATAGATTATCACTATCATTACATCAATCTCTCTTTCTCTCTCTGAATGTCTGAGCCATAGTACATGATCTAAAAACGATAAAATACAAAAGAAAAGAAAAGAAAATAAGAACACCTATACTAAAAGAGAGAAAACCTAGCCTATTGTCAATCTTCTTGCGTTCCGGGCCCCTGCAGGGCAATTTATAGGCAGAAAGGGCTTCTAGAAGATGAGACGAGGCCAGCGTCAAAAATTGACGTGTGGGCCCACTATAAGGCCGCAGAAACACAGCCATAGCCACGTTTTTGCCGCAATACCAGGGACCTAGGTCCTTGGTTTTGGTGCGTGGGTTCGTGTCGCTTCGGGGACCATCCAGATATGCTCAGATTCGGTTAATTTCATACAGATTTGTGTCTGACACCCGCAAGGGTCTAGGTTCAATACATCTTCTAGAAACTCCCTTCCTTGGCCTCCAAAAAATGTGGATTTAATTACCGAAAATGGGTTTAATTAAGCTTTTATTATCCTTTTGCCCTCCTTGGCTTGATTGTCTGCAAGAGAGACCAAAACACGGTTTAGACCGATATTTTATTCATAAATCAATAGGGAAATACGATAGAATAATGCAGAACTGTAGACTAATCATACCCCCGCACTTATCTTTTGCTCGTCTCGAACAAACAAGAAAAGAAAAACTATACTACAAATATTATTACACCACTTTCGCAGGTGACGCGATTGCACTGAGCATCTGCAACAAGCTATTAAACCTCTAGGTTTCCCCTAGAGGAGGAGTTTTGTCTTCTGAGGGTTTTTAGCGGATTGCACCCACAAAATTCATAAAGAAAGAAGACAAATATTAGTATTTTAAAAACATATTTTGAAAGAGAGACAAGTTTTCAAAATATTTTTGTAAAAATATAAGCGATTTAAGATCATAAGTCCACCAGAAATATTCTCCCTTAAACTTAATCTATATGCAAGATCTTATCTTCAATTAAGGTAAGAATTCAAAATTGGATTGAATATTTTATCCTTCATAAAACCTAGATAATCTGAACTTTGTGATAGTGAAAATTTCTGGGATTTCAACTCTAACCATCAAGCATTTATTTATATATATATTTTTTCTTTTTCTTCTTTTTTTTCTTCCCTTAGTTTCTTAGGCTTTCTAGTTCACCCGGGTAGTGAGCCTTTAACCGATGACTCCAGACCGGATGGTCTTAGGGTACCAGATGAGAAAACATCCCTCGGGTTTAAGGACTCTAGCAAACAAGGCCACAAAACTAAGAGGGATTATCTGTTTCATATTATCACCTTTAGGTGTGAATAATCATGCTTCTTGAGGTATAGTTATCCAGCTTAATAATTAATTTTTTTCCTTCATATATAATATATATATTTTCTTTTTATTTATTTTTGCTTTATGACATTTTAGGTCTTTGTTTCCATTCCAAAAATTGTGTTTGTGTGAAGTGCAAAACTATCTAAGGCAAAAAATTCAAGATAAAATTATCTTTCCAATTTATTTTACTTAGCCTATAATCTTAAACAAGATCTAGTATTTCGACTAGGTTTAAGATGTCATAATTTTAGATTTCTTTAATTCCTAAGTTCATCTTAATTTTATTAAAAATAGATCAAAACTTTGTCTCTTGCTTCAAAAAATTTTTAAAGAAAGAGAAAAATTTTATACAAAAGGAAGAATTCTAAGAATATTCTAAAGAAAAGAAGGAAAATCTAAAAACTCTATGATAGTAAACTCTCCCCCACACTAATCTCATGCATTGTCCTCAATGCATCGTGAATGTATATATGCATGAAGCAGATAGACAGGGAAGGAAAAATCACCTCAAGGTGGTGGTTCCGGTGGTGGTTTGATTGGTCCATGAAATGCGGCCTAATCCAATTTGCGTGGAGTTCGGAGGAACCCACCAATGACCTCTATAATACAACCCACTAAAATGATGTATATATGAATGATTTTTATTAAGAATTTTATCCCATCTAATTTTTAAAATAATTTCGGAGCCATTATTATCAACACCCTTGTCCCAAAATGGAGTATGAAAAGATAGGATGATTGATTTGGACTCAGAAAGTAAAGGAACTAATACTGACTCAAGAATTTGACTTAAGTCAATAAAGATTATGGAGTCAAGATTGGTTTAGGAAGTGGGTCCAAATCAAGAAGTTGAAATTCTAATCCACATTCATTTTCTCACAACGGAATGTGACTTTCTAAGATTGGTGATTTAAGTTCAAGACTAACAGGTATGGGAATCAAAACTGACTCTAAAATGTTGCTCAAATCGAGTAGCAAAACACGAGTCAATATTGATTCAAGAATCTGATCTGAATCACAAATTTGAGGATCAAAGTCATATTCTTGTCTAAGTTCTTTGAAAGGAAAACTTGCCAATTTGTTAATGGGACATTCAAAAGTATGAAATTGGTCAAGTTCAATTTATTGATCATAAAAGATTGGTAATTCAATTTCACGATGGACCGGCATAGGATCCAATGTTGACTCGGGAAAAGGCTTGAAATCAGGTAAAAATACCTCAGTCATTATTGAATTAGGAAGTGAAATTGAATTACTAAGTTGAGGTTCAGGATCATATTCATGCTCAAGTTCAATTTTAGGAAAATGATAACTTGCCAAAATATCAACATGGTTCTCAAAATTTTAATGTTGGTCAAGTTCAAATGGGTGTGCTGAAATTGAATCTTGGGTTCCAAAATAACAAGAGTCCTAGGTCAGATCAATAGATTTAGAGATATCTGAATTGGTTAAAGGTTGATAAGAGAGAGTTTTCTCATTCCTATAAATGTTGACCAACTGACTCAATTGTGTTTCCAATTTGTTGATAGACTGGGCAGAAGATTTTTAAAATTGTAGCACAGACTCTTGCAAGATTTCTATACTCTTTCCTAGACATGATGTTTCTTCAAGTGGATGTTCTAGAAAGAGAGTGTTGGGATCTTGGTTTCCAAAATAGCAAGAGTCCTGAGTCAAATCGATAGAGTTAGAGATATCTGGATTGGTCAAAGGTTGATAAGAAAGAATTTTATCATTCCTATAAATGTTGACCAATTGACTCAATTGTGTTTCTAACCTATCAATAGACTGAGAAGAAGATTTTTGAAATTGTAGCGTGACTCCTGCAAGATTTCTATACTCTTTTCCAGATATGATGTTTCTTCAAGTGGATGTTCTAGAAAAGGAGTGTTGGGATCTTGATTTTGAAAATTTTGTGATGAGTGTGAGTCCAACATATTTTGAGATTGAATCTCAGGCTCACAAAAGTATTCCATACTCATTCTCAGGGCAGATGATTGATCATTTTGAATAGGTGAAGCTGAGTATTAATCACAAAAATATTATGGAATTGGTGAATTGAGCTTCTTTTGTTGGAACTCAAGCATGGCTTGTACAACTTCTACACTTTTTTCTAACTCAGATTTTTCTTCAATTGGTGGTTCTGGAAAAGAAGTATAGGAAGCAAAATCAAGGAATGAATATTGTGAAAATTATGAAAATTATAGACAAGGTGGTTGAAAATTTGACTCGGGGGGGGGGGGGGGTAAATCCCCATTGACTCTGTAAAGAATTATTTGAAATTATAGTCATAAGATTGGGGGTATGGGTTGTATTGATTCGGATAAGTCCAACCCGGTGTATTTGGTTGGTTCATATTGTAAAAAGCCGGGTTATAATTATCTGAATCAAATGGGATCGGTGTGAAATATGGATTCATATTAGGATCGAAAGATTGTTGTTAATTCCATTTCACAAACAATCACAAACAAAAAAGAAAAAACAAATAACAACAAAAAAAATAAAAAACCAGGCCTATACTAAAGTTTACCTAGACCTAGATGACTCCTACTGGTCGATTACCCAGGGGAGGATGTTGTATGAATCTGACCACAAGATAATCGGCCAGGTAGGGGCAAAATACGGTGGGAAGTATCCATGCATAAGCAATGGGCTTTAATTACGCCAAACCACGATATCTTCAAACCGTAACCTCTTAATCCCCAATCTTAGACACCGATTTCACAAGAGTAAGATTCAAAATAAGTTTCACCCTCGGTCAATCTCTTAATGAGTCCGAGTTGTCCCTAGGGCCAACGTCTATCAATTTTTATTAGGGCTTGGGTTGTGTGAGTGGGGAGGTGATTTTTGGGCTAAGAAAGGGTGATAAAATCCCTACCTTATCTTTTATTGGGTTATGCCCTAAAGTTCAATTCGTGCAAGTATACAATATAGATAAGAATATAATACAAAGCGAGTAAATCACCCACGTGTTTGTCCTAGGCTATATGTAATGCCATATGTATACCTCAGTCCAGATCACAATAATAGAATAAAATACAAGTATATTGGAATTGAATTTGACACGTGCCTAAATGCAAATGTCTAAACCGTTTTAAAAGCGTCCAAATACCGTGTTTTAGTTCTTTGGTTTATTACAGTGTGTAGGCAATCAAAGTAGAAAATTGACAGCAGAATATAACAATATATGGAATTTGCAAAGTTCCTGCAAACGATAAAGTACAAATGCCACAAAATTGCTTCGTTTTCGCGAATTTTCTTGGGTTTTTGCGGCACAATTATGGAAGCAGGGTCCCTGCTCTAGAGAGCAGGGACATGCAATACAATGCTAAGTCTTTACAAAGATTGACCTGCACACCAAAACAGAGAAGAAAATGTAACAAAAACGTGAGTTTTAACCATTCCCATCCTCGGCAACGGCGCCAAAATATTGATCCGGGCGAAATAAGCACTTGAAAATGTGTATTTTATGAAATCAATGAAATTATGTATTTGTGCTAATGTTCCCTCGATACTTCCGTTATAGCATTGGCTCAACGGGTCAAATCCACAGGGATGGGAGGTGATAGAAGCATTAACAGTTCTTATTCGCGTCGGTTGTTAACAAGTTCTTCTTTGTTAAAGAATGAGATAAAGAAAAAGAAAATAAATTCAGAAGTGATAGGTGGAGAAGGCGATAAAAATGGCAATGTGAAAACAAAATAAGAAGTGGTTTTGAAAACAAAAAGAAGATGAAACAAAGGTGAACTAAGAGGTTGGTGAAAACAATGAAGAAAATGATAAAAGAGTTTTGAAATTGATTTTAAAAATAAGATAAAAGAAAACTCATGGCTACTAACTACTAATTGCTCCACTAACCATGCTAATCTCTTGGTGATAGTTGCCTCACATGGATCCTTGGCCATCACTGGTCCTTGGTTTCAAGAGACGATACAAAGAATGGCTCATAAGATTGTTCTTCTACATTAAAACAACACATCCATACCACACAATAAGTTGCAAGCTACTGTTAAATCATCAAAATCGGTTAGAGGGAGCATGAAATAAAGAAGACATTACAAGTTAGCAAGTTAGTGGTTTAGATGTTAGAATTGTTAGAATGTTAGAATCCATCATCATGAGCCATCAATGGCTCTTGCAAGAGCAAGGCTTTGTAGAGGCTATTAGATTCATGTGGATTATCAAGTACGTAGTTAGATGGTTAGTGGTTAATAGTTAGATTATCATGAGAAGAAAAATTAGCTAAGCATCATGTAGAAGATGGAGAAGATTACTATGGAGAAGAAAGGAGTCAGCTTTACATAGATTATCACCATCTATTACATCAATCTCTCTCTTTCTCTCTCTGAATCTCTCAACCCTAATACAAGATCTAAAAATTAAATAAAAATACAAAAGAAAAGAAAAGAAAAGAAAATAAGAACACCTACACTAAAAGAGAGAAAACCTAGCCTATTCTCAATCTACTTGCATTCCGAGCCTCTGTAGGGCTATTTATAGGCAGAAAGGGCTTCTAGAAGATAAGACGAGGCCAGCATAAAAAATCGACACGTGGGCCCACCATAGGGCCGCGGAAATGAGGCCATAGCCATGTTTCCGTGGCAATACCAGGGATCTAGGTCCCTGGTTTTTGTGTGTGGGTTCGTGTCGCTTCGAGGACCATCTAGATATGCTCAGATTCGGTTAATTTTGTTTAGATTTGCGTCAGACACCCACAAGAATCTAGGTTCAATGCATCTTCTAGAAACTCACTTGCTTGGCCTCCAAGAAATGCGGATTTAATTACTCAAAAATGAGTTTAATTCAGCTCTTATTATCCTTTTGCCCTCCTTGTCTTAATTATCTGCAAGAGAGACCAAAACACGGTTTAAACCGACATTTTATTCATAAATTAATAGAAAATGTAATATAATAATGCAGAACTGTAGACTAATCACTGGATCTCTTCATGATGAGCCGACATCTTCTCAAGCTGAGTAGCAATCTTCAGATCTTGTGCTTGAAGTTGAGTTGAAAGTGAAACAAATGGGTCTATCGAGACTGAGAAGGATCCAGGAACAACAAGTGGAATACTAGGAGGGAGCTGAAAAACAAGAGCTCATTCCCCAACATGCATCCTCTTTGAAAAAGTAGCATTTATATCAATAGAGGGCGCTATAGATCTCACACCAGAAAGATTAATTTTGAGGAGTTTAAGGAGCTGGGTGATGAGCATCCCATAAGGAAGATGTCGGTTGGGTATGCGAAGATGCTTAGAGAGCATGAGATCAATAATCAATTTTTGAAAATTGACTTTAATGCCTTTCAGAAGGTAATAGATCAAGAGAGGAGCTGAACCCCTAGCATGACTATATTCTCTTGATTTTTGTAGGAGATTATAAAACATGATTTTTGCAAGAACTTGGGCAGTGAGAGTATAGTACTTCACTTTCTCATTTCTTGCAAGAGTAGGGTTCTCATCATCATGAAGTAGATAGGATGCAGTGAGGGCATATTCATCTTCAGGGTATTCAAACTCATGAAGATCCAAATTGTGAATGTTCACTCTTTCACAGGAAAGGCAGAGTAGACAGGCAAACTTCTTTAAAGAAAATGTCAACTCCCAAGACCCTAGTCTTAATGTGATTCCCTTGAAAAGATAGATTAGAATAGAAGTAACCAATTCAGGGTTGATATGGTTCGAATGGCAAGTGCACCAATCGTTAAGAAGTAATATAGAGTGAAATAGAGTATCATTCCACGAGGATTGTTGTTTCAAGTATCAACTAATCTTTCCTAATTCTATTTGAATAATCAATTTAGTTGAAAGATGTATGAATAAACTACTACTAAAAGATTTGCTTTATATATGCAAAGAACTAGGGTGATGATTTCAGTAATTATAATCAGATAAAATATTATACTTGTGCTAATTCATCCTAACCATGCTAACAATCAGAATTCTCTATCCTAATTAGTACTTTTTCTCAAACAATACCAATTCTATCTTCTAAATCTAGAATTTACAATCTCTAAATCTAGTAGATTGCTAGTTAGAAGATGCATTAAGTGCGATGGATATTCCTACCTGACTGCACAACACTTATGTCTTAACGTTTCGAGTTATGGTTGTTTAATCCTAGAAGATTTTGCTAAGTTATCTCCTTTTGGACTCTAACCTAACCTTCTGATTAATTGTGTGCACCAATTATAACATAAATCATAATATTAAAAACTTAGCATGCAAAAGATTCAAACTTTATAAAGCATGTAGTAGAATTTGCACAAAACACAATATCATATCATCAATACAATTCCTACATCATACCCTAGTTATGGAAAATTAGTTTATAGCTAAGAAAATATAACACATTATAATATTAGAATAGATCATGGAATACAAGCAAATAAAAAGAAAGGTAAGAGAGCACCAAAAAGATGAAGCCTTTATGAAAAATTCCTCGCTGAAGACGCTTTGAGATTTAATGGCTAACAACATAATTTTATTTGATTTTCGCTCAAAATAAAAGAGAGATAAAAACTATATATGATACAAGAGGCTTGACGGTGTTTATTTAGAACAGAGAGAAGTAGAACCCTAATCGAATAAAAAAACTTTGTTTTCTTAATTTACACGAATTATTGAAAAAAATTCAAACCATAATTGCCACCATAGTTAGGCCAGCTGGCCGAAATTTTGGCCACCGGGCTGAACTTCTGGCTGTAATGAAGCTCTGCTTTTTGACTCATGTTGGCCTCTGAGTTGGCTTTCCCGTTGACTAGTCCATAACCACTTGCCTGAAATATATGGTTGGTGGCCGAATTCATGGTCCATTTCAGTCTCAAATTTTTGTGAAATTTCTGATTTTGCATGAAGCCTCTATTGAGATGTTCTAACTTTATTTCAGATCTCTGATTCTGCATCTCTTTTGTTCACTTGATATTATCGATTCGCCAATTTTCGTTCTTTTCTTCTAATTTAGTCTTGACCTAAAATTTGCAAAATAAACACTAACAAAATACCCATGCAACATTAAATATGACAAATAATAGGCATAAAAAGTAGTGTAAAACATGTATATAAAGCACACACATCACACCCCATACCTACTTTTTGCTAGTCCTCGAGCAAAATTCTAATCTAAAAAGAAAAAGAAAAACTAAAAATCTTTAAAATAAAATCCTAATCCACTTTCGTAGGAATCACGATTGCACTTAGCATGTGCAATAAGCCATTAAACTCCTAGTAGACGAGTGTTGTCTCTTAAGGATTTTCAGTGAATTACACCCACAAAATTTAGTGAAAGAATTTAAAAGATTGAGAAGAGATTAAGATAAAAAGGGTAACAAAAATAAAGAAAATAGAAAAAGAAAGACAAAATATTTTTGGAGAGGTAAGCATCACTAATAAACTCTCATTATCAAGTTCAATCTCCTATCAAGAATTCTATCATCTACTTTGTAGAGATTACCAAATCTTAACCTATATCACCATTCTTCCAAAGTTTTCTGATCCTATGCATCTTCGTGAATGTGTATGGCTCTTAACTTGGGATTTTGATTCAACTTACATATTTAAAATATATATATATATTTATATATTATATATATTTCATAGAAGTTTCAAAATATTACCACTTCATTTCCCTTTAAGCACTTCTTTTTTTAATATATATAACTAATTTAATTCTCTTTTATGTAAATATCGAGGCTTCTTGAGGTCAAGATACCTTACTAATTGATCATTAGACTTGTTAATATATATATGTTTTATATAATTTTTTGTCAACTTACCTAACTATCTTTCGCATAAATACCAAGGCTTCATGAGGCCAAAGCATCTAGCTAATCAATAGTTAAGGTTCTTATTATTATTATTTAGTATTAAGTTATCTTCATCATCCCAAGTTTAAACCAATGTGTAAGTGTAGATAAGATGCATATTCACATGAACAAATTCTAGATGACAATAATATTTTAAAATTTTTCATCTCTACTCAAAGACTTTAAAATTCCATCAAATTGATATTTCTTATCCATTTCAAGTTATATGGTTACTAAATCCCTTACAGGTAGGTCAACTTACTACAAAAACTTTTTTTTTTTAAATTTTTGAAGATGATGGAATAAAGAAGGTAAAAATAAGAAAAGGATAAAGATAAAAAAATAAGGAAAGATTAAAAAATTTCAATAGATTGACCCCTGCCCCCATACTTAATTGTGCTATATCCCTATGCACAAAATCAGGATTGAGAATCACCCCAAAATTTTCAAATTCAAAAAAGAAATTCATTATTAAATCAAGATCTGATTTATCACAAAACAAAGCAATTTTGAAAATCACATATCTCAAAAAACAGACCCAGAAAAATAGGTAATTTGGAAAGTTGCACCTGAAAAATTCCTGGTCAAACGCCCACCCACCCGAGTTCGGCGAGCAAGCCGAAAATTTGGTCACCGGGCCGAACTTCTGTTTCTTTAATGCTCTGTCTTCTAGTGCTTATATTGTGGTGATTTTGTGATTCATCTAGGAGTATTGGATCAGTCTACAGAGGGAGTACCTGACATACAGAAGACACAAGTTAGTACAAAAGAAAATTCAAAAATCAAAAATTAGAAAAGAAGGTTAGAAAACTTGGGTTGCCTCCCAAGAAGCACTTTAAGTTACAGTCATTAGCTTGGCTTTCTTTGATCTTCATGGAGGCTCGTGTATGGAAGGTGTTAGCCTTGATAAGTATTTTGCAATCTTTTGGACTTTCTTCCTTATTTGGTTTGGCAGTGCAGCTTTTGAGTAGAAACTTTACTTCTCAATTTTTGCATTCTGGACTTGGTAGATTGGGCTGATTGGACTCTTTACTAAGCAACTTTTAAGGCTCATCTTTTGGTACTTCAACTACTTACTTGTTCTTGGTATCAATTTTGAAGCACTTCTCGACATTCGATGGTTGTGGCGTGGCTTTAAAAGCCTTGAAAGTAACTTGCTCATCTTGTACCCGAAGGATGAGTTCTCCTTCTTTCACATCAGTGAAGGTTCTTCTTGTGGCTAAGAAAGGTTGGCCTAATATGAGAGAACATTACTATCGTCCTCCATGTCAAGTATGAAGAAATCTGTAGGGAAATAGAACTTGTCAACTTTAACAAGCACATCTTTAATAACACCAAGCAGGTACTTATTGATCTATCTGCCAATTAGAGTGAGACAGTAGTCTGCTTCAGTTCTCCTAAACCCAATGCACTGAAAATAGAGAGAGGCATTAAATTTATATTTGCACCAAGATCATATAAAACATTATCGAATTTAAGTTTCCTATAATGCAAGGTATAGAAAAACTCCCTGGATCCATAAGCTTTGGAGGAAGCTTGTTTAGCAGAATAGCACTGAACTCTTCATTCAACATTACTGTTTCATGATCATCAAGTTTTCTCTTATTTCTTAGGATCTCCTTCATGAACTTTGCGTACTTGGGCATCTGTGCTAGGGACTCTGCAAAAAGAATGTTAATATGTAGCTTTTTAAATATATTCAAAAATTGAACAAACTGCTTATCTGAAGTCTTTTGCTTGTGTTTCTGGGGGAATGGAAGTAAGGGAACATATGGCTTGATAAACTCTAGCATCTTGCAGAGCCTGAGAATTTTTCATAGTTCGACTACCTGGCCGAGATTTCGGCTGGCTGGTCGAACTCTGACGCTGTACATCTCTTGCTTCCTTCTCCTGTTTTGAGTTTTCATCTTCAGTGGCTGTTGGAGTAGGTTTTTCTTCTCTAGAGATGATCAGGGGAAAACTATGCACAAAAAGTGTCATTTTGAAATCAAGAGTTAAAGTGTGTATGCTTTGGCTTCCTCGATATTTTCGTTATAACATAGAGGCTAAACAGGTCGAATCCACAAGGACGAGGGGCGATAGAAACTTTCACGATATGTTCACGTATGTGTTAAAGTTTCTTCAACGTTTTAAAGAATCAAAAGAAAAGAAAATAAAAAATGAGAAAAGAAGAGTACGGTGAAGCACGAAGAAGTAGGAACATAGAAGAGAAGATATTTGTGATTTATGATAGTATTTCTAAAATAAAGTAAAAAAGAAAAACCCATGGCTACTAACTATTAATGGCTCCGCTACTAACTACTAATGGCTCTACTAACCATGCTAACCTCTTAGTGATAGTTGCCTTACATGTATCCTTGGCTATCACTGGTCCATGGTTCAAGAGTATTTCAAAGCATGACCCATAAGATAACTCATTACATTCAAACTCAAAAAATAAGTGCAAGCTACACGTAAACCATCAAAACTTAGCAAGAGCAAGCATAGAATAAAGTAATGTTAACTTGTTAGAGAGTTAGGATGTTAGAGTCTTAGAATTCCATCATCATGAGCCATTAATAGCTCTTGCAAGAGCAAGGCCAAGTAGAGGCTATTAGATTCATGTGGAGTATCAAGTAACGAGTTAGCAAGTTAGTGGTTAGTAGTTAGTTACCATGAGAGAAAATTAGCTAAGCATATAAAAGGAGTTAGAGAGAAGAAAATAAGGAGAGATAAAGAGAGAACTTTTCATAGAGTGTCACCCTCAATTACAAGCATTTTTGCTTTCATCATATGTACTACTCTCTTCCATATTATAAGATTAAAAGAAATGAAAAATACAAAAGAGGAAGAAGTAAAAAAACTAACCTAAACTATTCTAAGGAGAAGAAACTACACTAAAAACTACACTTAAGAACTCTCCTCCTTGAGTTCTGAAAATCCAAGGATATTTATAGGCCAAGGGGGGCATCAGGGGAGCTATCCGGAGTTGTGCGTCGAAACTCGATGCACGACTCCACAGTATGGCCATGAAAACACAGCTATGGCCGCATTTCCACGACCATACTGTGGCCAGGAGTGCAGCGCCAAAGTTTGCAGGTCATGGCTGCTCTGATGTCAGGATATGAGCTGCTACTTATTTTCTACTCCTTGCAGCAGCAGAATGGGCTTCTAAAGTCAATGGCTCTATTAGGATCTAAAAATCACTAAATAAATGAGATTTTGATCTTCTTCTTTATCCCACACCATGAACCTAGGAATACACAAGAAAGTTATTATTTAGCTTAATTTTATAAATAATAAGTGTGAAAATATGGTATGAAATATGCAATATTGGAGACTAATCACACCTCCACACTTATCTTTTTCTCATCTCGAGCAAAATAGAATAACTAAGAAAATTATTACATCACTTTCGCAAGCGACGCGATTGCACTGAGCATGTGTAATAAGCCGTTAAACCTCTAAGTTTCGCCTAGAGGAGGAGTTTTGTCTCATGAGGGCTTTCAGCAGATTACACTCACAAAATCCATAAAAAAGAATCAAAAGTTAGTATTTTGAAAATGCATTTTGAAAGAGGAAAAAGTGTTAAAGTATTTTTACAGAAAAATTTAAGCGATCCAAGGTCATAGGTTAACCGAAAATTATTCTTCCTTAAACTAAGTCTAAATGCAAAATCTTGTTATAAACAAATGTAAGAATTTAAAATTGAATCGATTCTTTGATCTTTTATAAAACTCTTAGAAAAATATACACTTTGTGAACTGTGAAGATTTTTGAGATATTGACTCAAATTTTCATGTCATTTATTTGTATATATTTATTTTTTTCTTCCGTTAGTTTTCTTAGACTTTCTTTTTATCCGGATAGTGAGCTTTTAGCCGGTGGCTCCCAAACCAGACGATTTTAGGGCACCAGATGAGAAAATATCCCTTAGGCTTAAGGACTCGAATAAACATGGCCACAAAACTAAAGGGGATTATTTTGATTTTGTCCATCTTTTTAGGCGTGAATAATCATGCTTCCTGAGGTATAATTACCCAGCTTCAATAAGTAGTTTTTATTATCATTATCATTTTTTTAATATTTTTATGGCATTTTCAGTCTTTTGTTTCAATCCTAAAAAATTGTGTAAGTGTGAAGTGCATATATTAAGGCAAAAAATTCAAGATCAAATTATCTTTCCAATATTACTTTCTTATCCTAAAATTTAAATAAGATCCATTATTTTGACTCAGTTTAAAAATTCATAATTTTAGGTCTTCCTAATTCCTAAGATAATCTTAATTTCTTAAAAATAAATCAAAACTATTTCTCTTATTTCAAAAAGTTTTGTAAATAGAAAAGAAAAGAGTTTTATACAAAAGAAAATTTTAAAAATTTCATAAAAAGAAGTGTAAATGAAAAAAAATTTAAAACAACCTATGTTAGTAAACCCCCCACACTTATCTCATGCATTGTCCTCAATGCATCGTAAATGTGTATATACATGAAATAAATAGAAAGGGAAGAAAAATTATCTCATGGTGGTGGTTCCGGTGGTGGTCTGATTGGGACAAGCATTGCTACCCAGTCAAGATTGTGTGGTGGCTCACGGAACCCACCTTTATTGACCTCTTTTCTATTTACATATTTACAATCCTCAATATTAATAGGATCATGCAAGATCCTATCATGAAAATTATTCCCTTTATATGACCAATCTTGGAAGATCATCACTGAGTCATTCTGGACAATACCTTGGTCTAACAATAGAATGTGATTTTGTGGAATAAATGATTTGGCCTTTGAAATGAAAATTCGGGAACCAATATTAATTCGAGAAAATCAACTTTGGGTTCGAAAGTCGACAAATCAAAGAATTTAATTTCACATTCTATTCCCATCAATGAAATGTGGCTATCCAAAAGAAGTGATTCAATTTCAAAATCTATGGATACAAGAATCAATGTTGGCTAGGAAAATGGGTCCAACTTGAGTAAGGATGTCGGAGTCAACATAGATTCAAAGATTGGAATTGAATCACATAGTTGTGGGTCGGGTTCACATTCATATTCAAATTCAATTTCATTGAAATGTAAACTTGCCAATTTATCAGTTGGTTGATATTGGTCAAGTTCTTGGTTTTGTAGTGAAATTGAATCTTGGTCAGAATCTTCAAGATTCCATGATTTTTGATTTTCATTAATATGATTAGAAGTGTTAGGAATAGACAAAGATTGGGTATGGAGAGTTTCCTTATATTCCTCCACATGTTTTTCAATCGACTAAATCTAGCTTCTATCATGTTGAAAGTATCGCTTTGGAATTGAATCATGGATTTCGTACTTTTTTCTAAGTCGGTATGTTCTTCTTGCTGCGGGACTTGAAAAATAGAGTAAGGATATTGGATTTGAAAACTGTGATGGGATTTTGAGTCTTCTACATTTTGAATTCATCGCTCGAGTTCCTCTAAGGCTTCATCCTCTTTTCCCAGTCAATTGGTTCTTCTAATGGTTGTTTAGGAGAAGGAGTTTATGAAGCTGGATATTGATGAGGTGGTTGACCATATGACTCGGGTGAGTAGTGTCCCCACTGACTCTGTGAAGAGTGATGATTATTCCAGTCTTGTTCATAGTATTACGACTGGGGCACATATTGAGTTGGATAAAATCAATCTGGCATACTTGGTTGGTTAGAGTTATGAAATGCCGGGCTGGTAATATCCGAGTCAAAAGAGGTTAGAGTGAAGTATGGATCACTATATGCATTGAAATAATTATAATTGTAATTCATAACACAAAGATGTCAGGAAAAAACAAAAATAAGCATACAAACAATCAAATAAAGAAAAAGCAAATTTTAAAAACAAATCTATACTAGGGTTGACCTAGACCTAGACGACTTCTAACTGGTTAAACTGTCTACGGGGGGTACACTGTAGAAATCTGAGCACAAGTTAATCGGCCAGGTAGGGGCAAGACCAGGGGGAGGTATTCGTGCCGGAGCAACGGGCCTAATTATGCCAAACCACTATTCTTCGAGGTTTCACCTCTCAATTTCATACCTTTGATACTGATTTGATAAGAGTCAAACTCTAACAACTTTTTCTCTTAGATCAATCTCCTAAATGAGTTTGAGATGTCCCTAGGAGCCAATGTCTAGCAAGTTTTATTTAGGCTTTGGTTGTGTGAGTGGGGAGGTGATTTTTGGGTTAAGAAAGGGTAATGACTTCCCCACCTTATGTTTTATTGGGATATGCTCTTAAGCTCAATTCATGCAAGTGTGCAATATAGATAAGAATGAACACACAAAGCGAGTAAATCACCCACGTGTTTGTCCTATATGGAATATGTCACCTCCGTCAAGATCACAACAACACAAGAACAAAATACGGTATATTGGAATTGAAATTGACACGTGCCTAGATGCAATTGTCTATACCGATTTAAATTATCCAATTTCATATTTTAGTTCTTAATTATTACAGTGTACAGGTAATCTATACAAAAATAGAAACAGAGGATAGCAATATACAAAGATTTATCCAACCACACAAAAGCAAGTGTGGGCTTCTACAATGCTAAAAATTTGATCTGCGCACCAAAAATAAAGAAGAAAAGTTAACAAAAATGTGAAATCAAACTGTTCCCATCCTCGATAATGGCGCTAAAATTTGATCGAGGAAAGCCGTGCACAAAAAGTGTCATTTTGAAATCAAGAGTTAAAGTGTGTGTGCTTCGGCTTTCTCGATACTTCTGTTATAGCATAGAGGCTAAACGGCCGAATCCATAAGGATGGGAGGCGATAGAAGCTTTCACGGTATGTTCACACGTGTGTTAAAATTTCTTCAATGTTTTAAAGAATCAAAAGAAAAGAAAACAAAAAATAAGAAGAGAAGAGTATGGTGAACACGAAGAAGTGAGAACATAGAAGAAAAGATATTGGTGATTTTTGATAGTATTTCTAAAACAAAGTGAAAAAGAAAGAAAACTCATGGCTACTAACTACTAATGGCTTCACTAACCATACTAACCTCTTAGTGATAGTTGTCTCACATGTATCCTTAGCCACCACTAGTCCTTGGTTCAAGAGCGTTTCAAAGTATGACCATAAGGTAACTCATCACATTCAAACTCAACAAATAAGTGCAAGCTATACTTAAACCATCAAAAATAAATAAGAGAAAGCATGGAATAAAGTAATGTTAGTCTGTTAGAGAGTTAGGATATTAGAATGTTAGAATCCATCATCATGAGCCATCAATGGCTCTTGCAAGAATAAGGCCAAGTAGAGGCTATTAGATTCATGTGGAGTATCAAGTAAGGAGTTAGCAAGTTAGTGATTAGTAGTTAGTTACCATAAGAGAAAATTAGCTAAGTATGTAAAAGGAATTAGAGAGAAGAAAACAAGGAGAGATAAAAAGAGAACCTTTCATAGAGTGTCACCCTCCATTACAAGCACTCTTACTTTCATCCTATGTACTACTATCTTCTCTATTATAAGATCTATAAGAAATGAAAAATACAAAAGAGAAAGAAGCAAAATAACTATCCTAACTATCCTAAGGAGAAGAAACTACCCTAAAAACTACACTCAAGAACTCTCCTCCCTGAGCTCTGGAAATCCCAGGGTATTTATAGGCCAAGGGGCATCAGGGGAGCTGTACGGAGACGTTTGTCAAAACCTGGCGCATGACTCCACAGTATGGCCGCGAAAATGCGGCCATGGTCCCATTTTCGCTGTGGCCAGTGATCGGCAAAAAGCAAGCACACGAATAAGTAAAAAGAGTGTGGGTCGATGTTACTGTTTTTGTGATTCTTCCGTAGTAGCGAAGTGGCTATATGGGTCGTATCCACAAGGAGGGAAAGCGATGGAAGCTTGATGCAGCTTCTTTGTTCAAGAAAAGAGAAAGTTCTTTGTTTTAAATAAAGAATTAGAAAATGAAAACAAGTTGGTTTCAAGAATTGTTTGAAAATGATTTGGTGGTTTGTAAAGTTGAATTTTTCTTAATGGTAAAAACGCATGGCTAACTTTCTACTAAGTGCTCCTACTAATCCCTAACTTCTTGAAGATGTAGCCTCACGATGGATCATAAGCAAGCATAACCCTTATGCATAGGAACTATTCACATAGAAATCGAGTGAAAGTTCTTCCTATAACTTAGCTTAACATGGCAAAAACTTGGACATTCCTTATCAAGATCCAATAGAAGGCGAGAATAAGGGAGACACAAGTGCACTAATGGTATCGGTAAAGTTAAAAGGAAAATCTCTAACTTATAACAACAAGTAACGCACACAACCCATAGATCATCAACAACCCATTAAGCATGAAATATAAGATAGTAAATACTTGTAGGTAAGTTAGAGTTAGAACCCTCGTCTTAAGATGCCATAGCTCTCGTTTGCACAAGGCTTGTTTGACACTATTGACTCATTTGGGTTATTAATCAAGTTGTTAGAGATTAGCGGGTTAGTAGTTAGTTAGCCATGCTATAGAGGGGTTAGTTAGACGTGGTAGTAAAAGAAACAACAAAAGAAAAGGGGCAAAGAGAAAGGGAGTTGCACTACAAGAAAGTAAAAGAAAAGAAGTGCAGAGAAAGGAAGTTACACTACAACAAGGAAGTAAAAGTAAATAGAAAAGACAAGTAAATGGAAAGAAGAAAGAGAAGTAGTTACTTGTATTAGCTTGTCACCTTCAAATATAACACTTACACACTCTCTCTCTCTCTTTCACTCTAATGGCTAAACTAAAACTAGAAGAAGAAGGAAACAACAACAACTATAACTCCTAGAAACAAAGTAACAATACAACTCTAAACTCTGGATATCTCTCAACTGAAGACCCCTAGGCGGTATTTATAGGCACCAGGGGAAAGGGTCCAGGGGCAACCCTGGCCCAAAGCCCGGGCGCGCGCGCCCGTATTGCCACGGAAACGGGCCCAGGCCATGTTTCCGCAGCAATGCTGGGGCGGCGTGCGCCTAGCTTCCTGCTGGGTGCTGTCCTGTCTGTCTCCTGTCAGGTGGATCTCCTAGATTCGTGATAGGTGCCCTGTGCTAACAAAATCTCCTCCCTAAAGTCAATGGCTACTTGATAGGCCTTTAATCACCCATTAAATGGTGGTTTAGGGTCTTCTTCATTTGTACACCATGGACCTAGGATTAAGCAAGCAAAGCTTTATTAGCAGAATTTTACATCAAATAAATATGAGAATGTGAAAATTATGCAAAATTAGGGACTAATCAGCCAGGCGTGCAGCGCCAAAGTCTGCAGGTCATGGATGCTCTGATGTCAGGGTATGGACTGCTACTTCCTTGTTTTCTGCTCCCTGTAGCAGCAGAATGGGCTTCCAAAGTCAATGGCTCTTTTAAGATCTAAAAATTACCAAATAAATGGGATTTTTGATCTTCTTCTTCATCCCACACCATGAACCTAAGAACACACAAGAAAATCATTATTTAGCAGAATTTTATAAAGAATAAATGTGAAAGTGTGGTATGAAATATGCAATATTGGAGACTAATCAGGAGACTTGGTCCTATGCTAGAACTTTTTCACTTCTTAACGTGATTGCCTTGACGTGTTCTTTGAGATTTACCTTCATGTTGCTTAGTCACGGTCCCTGTGGTCAATTGGACATCAGGCTGGAAATTTGGTTCATCTGCACCTCAAGGTTATGAATTACAGGTGCTTGGTTCTTCAGTTTGGTGTCTGTGGTGGTCATGATTGCTTGTGTAGTGGCGGCAAGCTATTGCATTGTCTCCTCCAAGCTTGGCTTCTTCATTTGTGGTGGTGGTGGCGTTGCTTGTTGTTGCTGAAAGGTTTCACCCTAAAAGCATTGTTGTTGTTGTTACCACCCCGCCCTAGATTAGGATGATTCCTCCAAACTAGTGTGTATGCGTTTGAATAGGTGATCGGGGAAAAACAGCGCACAAAAAGTGTATGTTTCGAAATCGATATTTAAAGTGAGTGCTTTGGCTTCCTCGATACTTCAGTTATAGCATAGAGGCTAAAACGAGTCGAATCCACAAGGACGGGAGGCGATAGAAGCTTACACCGTATGTTCATGTGTATGTTAACGGTTCTTCAAAGTTTTAAAGAATGATAAGAAAAGAAAACAAAGAATAAAAAGAGAAGTACGGTGGAATACGAAGAAGTGAGAAACATAGAAAAGAATGATTTTTATGGTTTTGCTTTTATATCTAAAATAACGTGAAAAGAAAGAAGACTCACAGCTACTAACTACTAATGACTCTACCAACATGCTAACCTCATAGTGATAGTTGCCTCACATGTATCATTGGCCATCACTAGTCTTTGGTTCAAGAGCTTTAAAGGCATGGTCTATATGTAACTCATCACATCCAAACTCAACAAAACAAGAGCAAGCTATACTTAAACCATCAAAACTAAAAGTAAGCATGGAGTAAAGTAATGTTAGCCTGTTAGAGAGTTAGGAAGTTAGAGTGTTAGATCCATCATCATGAGCCATCAATGGCGCTTGCAAGAGGAAGGCCAAGTAGAGGCTAGCAGATTCATGTGGATTATCAAATAAGAAGTTAAACTAGTTAGTGGTTAGTAGTTAGTTTCCATGAGAGAAAAGATTAACTAAACATGTAAAAGGAGTTAGATAAAAAACAAAGAGAGGTAAAGAGAGCACCTTTCATATATTGTCACCTTCTATTACAAGCACTCTTTCTTCCCCACATGTACCACTCTCTCTCTCCCTATTACAAGATCTAAAACATGGAAAATACAAGAGAGGAAGAAGAAGAACTAACCTAACCTAAACTAAACTACAATATGGAATGAAAAACTACCCTAAACTCGATATATTTTGCTGAAGGGGACCCCAGGGGTATTTATAGGCACCAGGGAACAGGAGGCCAGGGGGCAAACCCTGGCCCGAAGCCAGGCGCGCGCCGCGGCCTAGGCTGCATTTTCGCGGCCATAATAGGGCCGCGCGCGGTCCCGTCTGTCCCCTGTCAGCTTCTGCTCCCAGTTTTTGGTTTTGGGCCCTGGTTTTGACAAATCAGCTCTTCTAGGTCAATGGCTATGATATAGGCTTTTAATCACAAATTAAATGGTGATTTAGGGTCTTCTTCTTCATTGCACACCATGCACCTAGAATCAAGCAAGTAAAGCTTTATTAGCAGAATTTTATACCAAATAAATATACGGATGTGATAAAAATTATGCAAAATTAGAGACTAATTACACCACCATACTTATCTTTTTGCTCGTCCCGAGCAAAACAGAAATAAGAAAATTATTACACCACTTTCGCAGGTGACGCGATTGCACTGAGCATGTGCAACAAGCCGTTAAACCTTTAGGTTTTTCCTAGAGAAGGAGTTTTGTCTCCTGAGGGTTTTCAGCGGATTACACCCACAAAATTCATAAAGAAAGAAATCAAATGTTAGTATTTTTTAAAACGTATTTTGAAAATAGAGAAAAGTGTTGAAGTATTGTTGTGAAAATATAAGTGATCCAAGCTCAGAGGTTGACCAAAATTTATTCTTCCTTAAACTAAGTCGAAATGCAAAATTTTGTTATAAATTAAATGTAAGAATTTAAAATTGAATTGATTCTTTGACCTTTCATAAAACTCTTAGAAAAATATGCACTTTGTGGACTGTGAAGATTTTTAGGATATTGACTCAAACTTTCATGCCATTTATTTATATTATATATATTATTATATTTTTTTCTTTTTTCTTCCCTTAGTTTTCCTAGGCTTTCTTATTTACCCAGGTAGTGACCTTTAGCCGGTCACTCACAAATGATACGGTCTTAGGGCACCAGATGAGAAATTATCCCTCGGACTTAAGGACTCGAGTAAACAAGGTCACAAAATTAAAGCGGATTATTTTATTTTGTCCACCATTTTAGGTGTGAATAATCACGCTTCCTGAGGCATAATTACCCAACTTCAATAAGTGGTTTTATCATCATTTTTTAAAAATTTTTTTTTATGGTATTTCAGTCTTTGTTTCAATCCTAAAAATTGTGTAAGTGTGGTGTGCATAAATCTAAGGTAATAAATTCAAGATCAAATTATCTTTTCAAACTTACTTTCTTATCCTAAAATTTAAACAAGATCTATTATTTTGACTTGGTTTAAAATTTCATAATTTTCGGTCTTCCTAATTCCTAAGATAATCTTAATCTTCTTAAAAATGGATCAAAACTATTTCTTTTAATTCAAAAAGTTTTGTAAAAAGAAAAGAAAAGAGTTTTTAAAATAAAATTTTAAAAAGTTCCTAAAAAGAAGTGAAAAAGAAAGAAAATTTAAAACTACCTATTTTAGTAAACCCTCCCCACGCTTATCTCATGTATTGTCCTCAATGCATCATGAATGTGTATAAACAAGAAATAAATGGGAAGAGAAGGAAAATTACCTCATGGTGGTGGCTCCGGTGGTGGTCTGATTGGGCCAGGCATTGCTACCCATCAAAATAGCGTGGATCGTGCAGGAACCACCAATGACCTCTCTAATATGACCCAATAAAAGAATGATTGAATGAATTCTCTTATTTAAATATTTATTTCCATCTAATTTTCAATTGTCAAAAATAATTACTGAGTCATTTTCGTCAACATTCTTATCTAACAATGAAGTGTGATTTTGGAAGATGATGGATTTGGAGTCAAAAGGATCAGGAACAAAAACCGACACCGACTCGGGAATTTGACTCAGATCAAGCCGAGAGTCAACAATAAGAGTCGAAATTGGTTCAAAAATAGGGTCCAAACTAAAGAATTGATATTCACACATTTTCCCCATTAATAAAGTGTGATCATAAGAGATTGGTGATGCCACTTCACGGTGTACTGGTACAGGATTCAATGTTGACTCTGGAATAGAGAAAAAATCTGGTAAAGATACCGGATTTATTATTGAATCAAAAAGTGAAATGGAATTACTAACATGAGGTTCAGGATCATATTCAGGTTCGATCTCAATTTTAGAAAAGAGATAACTTGCCAGAATGTCCAGGCGACTTTCATAACTTAGAGTGTGGTCAAGTTCAAATGTGTGTTCTAAAATTGAATCTGGATTCCCAAAATGACATGATTCATGGGTCTAATCAATAGAGTTAGGGATATGAGGATCGGTCAAAGGTTGACAAGAAAGATTTTCCTCGCTCTCATTGATCAATTCGCTCATAAGTGAGTCTCACCTACTGATAGGCCATGTAACAGAATTTGGATTCAGAATCATGTCTTCCATACTCTTTGCAATTGGTTCTTGAAAAAATGAATATGGAAGTTGATATTGAAAATTGTGGTGAATTTGTAAGTTCATCGGATTTTGATCGGACTCACGCAAGGGTTCCATACTCAAGTCCAGTATTGATGGTTGTTCATTTTGAATTGGTGAGACTGGAAAAGATGAGTAGGATTGTTGAAAATTTGGTTGAGATGATGAGTTCAACATGTTTTGCATTCTTTCACAAAAGACTTCCAAATGCTTTTCTAACTCAAATTCTTCTTCAATTAGATGCTCTAGAAAAGGAGTATGTGGAGTTTGATGTGGGAAGGATTGTGAATTGAGCAAATTTTGAATTTTTTGTAGGGACTCTTCCAAACTCCTTTCCAAATCAGAGTTTTCTTCGGTTGGTGGAACAGGAAAAGGAGTATATGAACCAAAATTAGGGAATGAACTTTGTGAAAATTGTGGACAAGGCAGTTGAAAATTTTACTCAGGGGAGGTGAATCCCCATTGACTCTGTGAAGAGTTGAAATTATTTTGAAAATTATGGTCATACGGTTGGGGATATGGGTCAAATTGATTCGGATAATCCCAACTCGGCATAAATGGTTGGTTCATATTGTACATAGTCGGGTCAGAGTTATCTGAGTCAACTGAGGTCGAGGTGAAATATGGATTCATATCATAATTGAAAGAATTATTGTTATTAAAATCCATATCACAATTTACGAAAAAGAAGAAAAGAACAAACAAACAAACAAATAAAGAAAAAGAAAAAGAAAACAAGCCTATGCTAGGTTTGACTTAGACCTAGACGACTCCTAACTGGTTAGACTGTCCACGGGGTACATTTTCGGCAGTTGACCACAAGTTAATCGGCCAGGTAGGGGCAAGATCAGTGGGAGGTATCCGTGCCGGAACAACGGGCCTAATTATGCCAAACCACTGTTCTTTGAGGTTTCGCCTCTCAATCCCCAACCTTATACACCGATTTGACAAGAGTCAACTTCTAACAACTTCCCCCTTAGGCCAATTGATTTAGGCTTTACCTGCACACAAATACGGTATTTCAGAACTTTAAATAAAGATGTGCAAGTGCTCAATTCTTACCGCTATAGCACGTGGCTATGCGGGTCGTGATCCACAAGGAGCGTTTGCGATGGAAGCGTTCAAAGTTTTGTATTTAAATTTTCATGAAGATAAAACGAAAGTTCTTCTTTGTTTTAAGAAATGAAAATGAAAAAGAAGAGTTACGTTAAAGTTAAAAAAGAAAGCGGTAGAATGAGAAGGTGGAGAAAATCAGAAAGTGACTATGCACAAAAAGAATGAAAACGATTTGGAAAATGTGGTGATCTATACTAAAGAAATAAAAGAAAAGAAAGAATATTGAAGAAATACTTACCTATTTTGGTTGATGACTTACCTGGAACCCTTGCATGTTCTACCTTACTTCGGAGGCGTTCAACGCATAAGTCATAGGATCGAGCTCAGTCCCCATTCGCATTATATCATCAAGCCGGGCAAGAATGAAGTGATATGGATCTTGAGGAAGAGAACATCTTCATGAAGTATCGTTGGCACTCACAAAGACTTTGTTATACTTATGCTTCTGGATTCACTTGCATTCTCATCAAAACCAAAAGAGGTGAAGTAGAAAGAGGAGAAGAAAAAAGAAAACAAAAGTAAAGAGACGAACGTAAAAAAGTATTTACCTTTATTGCTTGCAGAAACAATGGAAGAAGAAAGGAGGAGGGTACATCGGTGTCACTCTCAACATAAGCCTCTCTCTCTTACTTACATGAATCTCCATCTAACCTAAGCTTACATACCAATTACAATTACATAAAAAGAAAAGAAAAACCTAAACTACAAAGAGTAAAAACTAGGCTAAATCTTATCTTTGCATGGTCGTCCCATTTTTAGTGCAAATACTGCCTTTTTATAGGCAAAAACCTAATCTACAGGATCCCAGAAATATTGGGGAGCAAACGCTCCCCTAACTCCACAACCAAGCCGCGAAAACGCGGCTTTGGCAGCGTTTCCGCGGCCATACCCTGTTGGTGGGTCTCCCCGGGGTCGAGTTCTGGTTTTATCTTGGGTTGGATTTGCAGTTTAGCTCCGAGATTTTGAAGAAATGGCCGTTGATCTTTGCTTCAACCGATCGATTCTGAGAGGATTCTTCTCAACCGATTTTCAACCTCTTGATTTTGCCCTGATTTACTGAGTGTGAATTAATTCTGATTTAATTCAGAATTTGGTGGGCTTTTGGGCTCATTTCTCTTCATCTCCTTAAGGAATGGGCCTGCAAATAAATTAAACAATTAATTAGGATAATGCAGATTTTATTCTATAATAAGTATGGAAATATGATACTAAATATGCAACATTAGCGACCAATCACACCCCCATACCTATCTTTTGCTCGTCCTCGAGCAAAACAATTAAACTATACTAAGGATTATTAGACCACTTTCGCAGGTCACTCGATTGCACTGAGCATGACAACAAGCCGTTAAACCTCTAAGTTTCCCTTAGAGGACGAGTTTTGTCTCGTGAGGGTTTTCAGCGGATTACACCCACAAAATCCATAAAGAAAGAGAAACAAAGAGTTAGTATTTTCGAAAAGTATTTTGAAAGAGAAAAATATTTGAAATATAATTATAAGATTTAAGTAATCTATAAGTTATAGGAAAACTGAATTTTTCATTCCTACACTTAGTCTCTATTCAAAAATTTGTTATCAATTAAAGTAAGGAGTCAAATTGTACTTCTCATCTAGTCTATTACTTTACCCTAAGTCATATGCACCTTATGACTGTGAAAATTTTGACTAAGGGTTCATTAACTCTAACTCTTATGCCTTATTTATTTATATATATATATTTTTTGGTGATATTATTTCTTAGTTCTATTAGGCTTTCTAATCTGCCCATGTAACGAGCCTTTAATCGATGACTCCCAAACCAAACGGTCTTAGGGCACCGGGTGAGAAAAACACCCCAAGGACTTAAGGACTCGAGCAAACAAGGCCACAAAACTAAGGATTTTATTATTTGAACCTCTTTTAGGCGTGAACACTTATGCTTTATTAGGCACAAATACCTAGCTTAATCAGAGGATTATATATATATATATATATTTTCTTTTCAAACTTATCTAATCATCTTTCGCATAAATACTAAGGCTTGCTTAGGTCAAAGCACCTAGCTAATCAATAATTAGATTTGGTTGTATTTTTTCTTTTTTTTTATTTTTTTATAAGGCATAAGAATCTTTGTTTTTAAACCCTAAGTGTGTAAGTGTATGAAGTGTGCATATTTCATTAAAGTAAAGATCAAGACTAAATTACTTTGACAAATTATCTTCCTAACTCTAAAAATCAAACAAATAATCTTATTTTGACCAAGTATAAGAAATCCTAATTTGGATTTTCCTATTCCTTAAAATTAACTTAATTTCTTACAAAAAATAAGTCAAAATATTGTTTCTATTTTCAAAAAGTTTTTAATAAAAAGAAAAACCTAAGTTATGTTAGAACCCTCCCCCACACCTATCTCATGCATTGTCCTCAATGTATGAATTAATACATAGATGCATAAAAAAGACGAAAGGGAAAGAAATGTTACCTTAAGGTGGTGGTTCCGGTGGTGGTCTGATTGGTCCACGAAATGCGGTCCAATCAACTTTTCGTTGGGTTCGGAGGAACCCACCAAAAATTTCTCTAATATAACCCATTAAAATTGTGTATCCATGAAGGATTTTTATTAAGTATTTGACCCTATCTAATTTCCAAATTCCATAATTGATTTCGGAGTCAAATTTGTCAACCACCTCGTCCTAGAATGGAGTGTGAAAAGATAGAATGATTGACTTGGACTCAGGAAGTACATGAACTAATACCGACTCAGGAAGGTGGCTTATGTCAAGTAAAGGTTCAGGAGTCGAGATTGGTTCAAGAAGTGTGTCCAAGTCAAGAAGTTGAAACTCAAGTCCACATTGATTTCCCAACAATGGAATGTGACTTAATATTGGTGATTCAAGTTCAGGAATGATAGGCGGGGGAATCAAAACTGACTCTAAAATATTACTCAAGTTTGGTAACAAAATAGGAGTCAATATTGATTCAGAAAGTTGAACTGGATCACAGATTTGAGAATCTAGGTCACATATCTCATTGAGTTTAATATCAAAAAAATGAGAACTTGCCAATTTGTCAATAGGATTTTCAAAAGTGTAAAATTGGTCAAGTTCAATATGATCATCAAGAATGGGTGATTCAATTTCATGATGAATTGGCACAGGATTCAATGTTGACTCAGGAAAAAGATTGAAATCAGGTGAAGATACCGGAGTCATTATTGAATCAGGAAGTAAAATTGAATCACTAAGTTGAGATTCATGATCATATTCATTTTCAAGTTCGATTTCAGGAAAAGGATAACTTGCCAAACTGTCAATATTCTTTTCAAAATTTGGAGTTTGGGCAAGTTCAAATGATTGTTCTGAAATGGAACCTTGATTTCCAAAACAACCAGACTCATCGGCTCTAATAGGATGGTTAGTGACATCAGAACTGGTTAAACGGTGGGAACGTAGAGTTTGGACCATCATATCTATGTCACGATTACGAGCGTTTTGAGCCTGAGTCATGGCTTCAAGCATCTTTTAAAAGTTGATAGGTTCATTGTTTTGATGAAAAGATGAAGTGTTGTCTTGGAATTGGTGATGAAATTGTGAGTCCATCAGATTTTGTGATTTTTGTTTGGACTCACGCATACTTATTTCCAAAATTGATAGTTTTCTATTTTGGACTGGTGGAACTGAGTATGAATCTTGGAAATATTGTGGACAAGGTGGAGAAGGAGGACAAGTTGGTTGAAAATTGGACTCGGGGGAGGTGAAGCCCCACTGACTCTGTGAAGAGTTGAAATCATTCTGGAAATTATAGTTATTAGATTGGGGGCATGGGTTATATTGATTCGGATAAGACCAATCCGGCACACTAGGTTGGTTAAAGTTATGATATGCCGGGTTGGTAATATCCGAAAATGAAGTTGGTGTGTAATATGGATTATTATTGAAGTTGAAAAAATTATTATTATAAGCCATATCACACAATAGAATACAAAGAAAGAAAAACAAACAAATAAGCAAACAAAAAAAAATTCTAATCTAAGTTAGGGTAGACCTATGACCTAGACGACTCCTAACTGGTTAGACCGTCCACGTGAGGTATAATGCAGACTTTGACCACAAGCTAATCAGCCAGGTCAGGGCAAGATTGGTGGGAGGTTTTCCGTCAAAGACGTTCCTTAATTAAATAACCACCAATCTTCGGGCTTTCGGCCCTTAATCCCTTTCCTAGACACTGATTTGGCAGGAGTCAAATTCCAACACTTTTCCCCCTTAGGATAATCTCTTAATTGAGTCCGAGATGTCCCTAGGGCCAACGTCTACTCATTTTTAGTTAGGTTTGGGTTAGTGAGTGCTTGTAATCTGATTTTTGGCCAAGGAAGGGTGATTAAATCCCCACCTTATCTTGTTAATGGGTGGTGCCCTTAAAATCAATTTGTGCAAGTGTACAAGAGATGTAAATAAGATTCACTCAAAGCGATGTAAATCAACCAAGAGATGAGTCCTATTCTACATGCAATGCGAACGTACCTTGCTCCAGCACTCTTCAACAGTAAAAATAAATGAATTGAAAAGACACGTGCCTAAAATGCAAACGTCTAATCAATTTTTATCTTTTTCAACAAGTATTTTACTGTTGGTTTATTAGCAGGCTTATGTGATGGCATATAAGAAATAAAGATTTGCAGCAGCTATGTTTTTGCAAAGAAAGCAGCCCTGCAAAAAAGACAGTTAGTAGTGAACTCTTGCTTGCCGCGGAAACGCGGCAAAAGCCGAGAAAACACGGCAATTCAGAGGGTACTTGGTCTCTGTTTTCTGGAACAGAGCCCAAGACCACTTATATGTTTCTGCAATTCTTTTTTCCTGCTTTGCTTGCCCTATAACCTGCAACAGAGAAGAAAATTCGTTTTAGTTCTAAAAATTAAATAAAAATCAGATATCAATAAAAACCGTTACTCTCCCCGGCAACGGCGCCAAAATTTTGATTGAGGCTTTACTTGCACACAAATACGGTATTTCAGAACTTTAAATGAAGATGTGCAAGTGCTCAATTCTTACCGCTATAGCACGTGGCTATGCGGGTCGTGATCCACAAGGAGGGTTTGCGATAGAAGCGTTCAAAGTTTTGTATTGAAATTTTTATGAAGATAAAACGAAAGTTCTTCTTTGTTTTAAGAAATGAAAATGAAAATGAAGAGTTAGGTTAAAGTTAAAAGAAAGCGGTAGAATGAGAAGGTGGAGAAAATCAGAAAGTGACTATGTACAAAAAGAATGAAAACGATTTGGAAAATGTGGTGATCTATACTAAAGAAATAAAAGAAAAGAAAGAAGATTGAAGAAATACTTACCTATTTTGGTTGATGACTTACTTGAAACCCTTGCATGTTCTGCCTTACTTCGGAGGCATTCAACGCATAAGTCATAGGATCGAGCTCAGTCCCCGTTCACATTATATGATCAAGCCGCGCAAGAATGAAGTGATACAGATCTTGAGGAGGAGAACATCTTCATAAAGTATCGTTGGCACTCACAAAGACTTTGTTATACTTATGCTTCTGGATTCACTTGCATTCTCATCAAAACCAAAAGAGGTGAAGTAGAAAGAGGAGAAGGAAAAAGAAAACAAAAGTAAAGAGACGAACATAAAAAAGTATTTACCTTTATTGCTTACAGAAACAATGGAAGAAAGGAGGAGGGTACATCGGTGTCACTCTCAACATAAGCCTCTCTCTCTTACTTACATGAATCTCCGTCAACCTAAGCTTACATACCAATTACAATTACATAAAAAGAAAAGAAAAACCTAAACTACAAAGAGTAAAAACTAGGCTAAATCCTATCTTTACATGGTCGTCCCATTTTCAGTGCAAATACTGACTTTTTATAGGCAAAAACCCAATCTACAGGATCCCGGGAATATTGGGGGAGCAAACGCTCCCCCTAACTCCACAACCAAGCCACAGAAACGCGGCTTTGGCCGCGTTTCCGCGGCCAGGGTGTGACCATGTGGCCACACCCTGTTGGTGGGTCTCCCCGGGGTCGAGTTCTGATTTTATCTTGGGTTGGATTTGCAGTTTAGCTCCGAGATTTTGAAGAAATGGCCGTTGATCTTTGCTTCAACCGATCGATTCTGAGAGGATTCTTCTCAACCAGTTTTCAACCTCTTGATTTTGCCCTGATTTACTGAGTGCGAATTAATTCTGATTTAATTCAGAATTTGGTGGGCTTTTGGGCTCATTTCTCTTCATCTCCTTAAGGAATGGGCCTGCAAATAAATTAAACAATTAATTAGGACAATGCAGATTTTATTCTATAATAAGTATAGAAATATGATACTAAATATGCAACATTAGCGACCAATCATCAATCTCTTAAATGAGTCTGAGATGTCCCTAGGGGCCAACGTCTAGCAATTTTTATTTAGGATTGGGTTGTGTGAGAGGGGAGGTGATTTTTGGGCTAAGGGAGGGTAATGACTTCCCCACCTTATGTTGTCTTGGGTTTTGCCCTTAAGTTAAATTTGTGTAAGTGTGCAATATAGATAAGAATAATATAGATAAGAATGAATACGAAAAAGCGAGTAAATCACTTAAGTGTTTATCCTAACTATATGCTATGCAATATGTACATCTCATGCAAGATCACAACAACACAAGAACAAAATATAGTATATTGAAATAAAAATTGACACGTGCCTAGATGCAAATGTTTTAAACCATTTTAAAGCATCCAATTTCTGTATTTTAGTTCTTATAATTATTTACAGTGTACAGGTAATATAAACAAGAATTAGCAGCAGAGTATATGAATGTAAAAGAAGTTATCCAACCACACAAGTGCAAATGTGGACTTCTGCAACGCTAAAACTTTAACCTGCACACCAAAATAAAGAAGAAAAGTTAACAAAAATGTGAAATCAAACCGTTCCCATTCCCGGCAATGGCGTCAAAATTTGATCGGGGCAAAACCGCGCACAAAAAGTGTATGTTTTGAAATTGATATTTAAAGTGAGTGCTTTGGCTTTCTCGATACTTCCGTTATAGCATAGAGGCTAAAACGAGTTGAATCCACAAGGACGGGAGGCCATAAAAGCTTACACGATATGTTCATGTATATGTTAACGGTTCTTCAAAGTTTTAAAGAATGAAAAGAAAAGAAAACAAAGAATAAAAAGAGAAGTACGGTGGAAATAAGAAGAAGTGAGAAACATAGAAAAGAATGGTTTTTGTGGTTTTGCTTTTATACCTAAAATAATGTTAAAAAGAAAGAAGACTCATGGCTACTAACTACTAATGACTCCACCAACATGCTAACCTCTTAGTGATAGTTGTCTCACATGTATCATTGGTCATTACTAGTCCTTAGTTCAAGAGCTTTACAAGGCATAGTCCATATGTAACTCATCACATCCAAACTCAACAAAACAAGAGCAAGCTATACTTAAACCATCAAAACTAAAAGTAAGCATGGAGTAAAGTAATGTTAGCTTGTTAGAGAGTTAGGAAGTTAGAGTGTTAGATCTGTCATCATGAGCCATCAATGGCTCTTGCAAGAGAAAGGCCAACTAGTGGCTAGTAGATTCGTGTGGATTATCAAATAAGAAGTTAAACTAGTTAGTGGTTAGTAGTTAGTTGCCATGAGAGAAAAGATTAACTAAACATATAAAAGGAGTTAGATAGAAAACAAAGAGAGGTAAAGAGAGCACCTTTCATAGATTGTCACCTTCTATTACAAGCACTCTTGCTTTCCCACATGTACCACTCTCTCTCCCTATTACAAGATCTAAAACATGGAAAATACAAGGGAGGAAGAAGAAGAACTAACCTAACCTAAACTAAACTACAACATGGAATGAAAAACTACCCTAAACTCTGTATATCTTACTGAAGGAGACCTCAGGGGGGATTTATAGCACCAGGGGAACAGGGGGCCAGGGGCAAACCTAGCCCGAAGCCAGGCAACCGCCGCGACCGTACGGCCGCGGAAACGCTGCCTAGGCCACGTTTTTGAGGCCATAATAGGGCCCCGTGCGCGGCGCTTCGAGCCGCGCGTGGTCCCGTCTGTCCCCTGTCAGCTTCTGCTCCTGATTTCTAGTTTTGGGCCCTTGGTTTTGATGAATCAGCTATTCTAGGTCAATGGCTATGATATGGGCTTTTAATCACCAATAAATGGTGATTTAGGTCTTCTTCTTCATTGCACACTATGGACCTATAATCAAGCAAGCAAAGCTTTATTAGCAGAATTTTATACCAAATAAATATGCGGATGTGATAAAAATTATGCAAAATTAGAAACTAATCAATAGGGGTTATTGTTCCTCTGAAAGTTATTCACATAATTTTCCTGCTCGGTTGAAGGGAACCCAAAAGTTGCCAACTTCTTCTTCATTGGTTGGTTGCCCTAGTGCAAATGCATCATATGGAGGGTTTTGGGTTTGGATGGCTCTTACATTGGTTGCATTGTCAGAAGATCAAACAGGAAATCTCATTGGATAAAAAGGGAATACAATCTATAACCATCTCCCCCTGGATGTGGCCAAGCCGCGGATCCGCGGCTCTTCTATTGAGTTAGGGGAGCGTTTTGCTCCCTTATCTTCTCACACTCTCCCTTTTGATTTTTGCCTATAAATACTGGGATTTATCAGTATACAGGGGACGATCAAGCAGAGAGTAGAAGTTAGGCAATTTTGTAATTTGTAATCTAGATTTTTATTTTCTTTTATATAATTTTTATTTTCTTTATGTAACTTAGAGGAGAGAAGAGTTTCATAGAGGAATGAGAGCAAGCTTGTACTGAGAGTGACACCAGTGTAAGTAATCATCTTTTCTTTCATTGTTATTTAATCAAATTGAAAGTTACTTTTTTCCTTTATTCTTGTTTTCTTTCACTTCCTATTTGGTTTTTGATGAGTATCTAAGCGAATCTTGTAGCATCGGTTTAGCCTTGTTGAGTGTTTGCCACTAATATTTCATGATGATGATCTCCTCAAGATTCTATATCATTTCATTCTTGTTCATCTTGATGATATAATACAAATAGGGACTGAGCTCGATCTTATGGATTATGCATTGATCGCCTCTGAAGCAAGGTAAACGTGCTAATGATCTAAGGTAAGTCATCAACCAAAGAAACTAAGTATTTCTTTTAGTTTTTCTTTCTTTCTTTTGATCTTTTAGTTTAGATCATTACCATCTCCCAACTCCTTTTATTCACTCTTTTTAATTCCTTTGTATAAAATCATTTCCTATTTTCTCCACCTTCCCTCTACCACTTTCTTCACAAATTAACATAACTTATTCTCTTTTTATTTTAAAGAACAAGAGAAAAACTTTAATCATTTTAAGTAATTTAAAAGAGAACTTACAAAAAGCTTCCATCGCTAGTCCCTTCATGAGGATCACGACTCGCATAACACTTACTATCGCGGTAGTATGGAGTACCTTATACCACTATTATAAAGTTCTAAAATTCTGTATTTTTTTTTGTGCAGGTTCCAACTCAATCAAATTTTAGCGTCGTTGCCCGGTATGGACGATAAGTAACTCTTTTTTATTTACTTTATTGATTAACTTTCTTTTTGTTCTTGGTATACAGATTTAACAACAAGGAATTTTTTCTTTGCTGCAGTAGGGCATATAAGTGGCCCAAGACTTTGCTAAAGAAAGTAGAGCCCAGAAGCCCTCAGTTTGTTGCATTCCCATGGCAATTTGAGTGAATTACTAACCTATATTTTTTGTAGGTTGGCTGAATTGTAAAGTTAAATATCTGTATCTATTTATTTCCTTATTTGACTCACTGTACATACATTTCTAACTCAACAATAAAAGGTTAATTGTAAATGCTAAAAACAGTTTAGACTTAGCATTTAGGCACGTGTCTACTTTGTTACATTTTTATTTACTATTGAAGAGTTCTAGAGCCAAGGTATGTGTGCATAGCATTTACTATAAGGTTCATTCTTGTATGAAATATTGCTTGAGTGATATTTTTTCTATATACTTGTACACTGCACTAAATTAAGGGCTTGTCCTATAAAGAAGATAAGGTGGGGAAGTCATTACTCTCTCTTAGCTCACAAATAATCTCCTCACTCATTAATAAAAGCCTAACTAAAACTGAGTAGACGTTGGCCCTAGGACATCTCGGACTCAAGAGGAGACTGACCTAAGGAGGAAGTTGATTAGAATTTGACTTCTGCCAAATCGGTGTCAAAGGTTGGGGATTAATGAGGCGAAACCTCAAAGAACATTGGTTTGGCATCATTAGGCCCGTTGCTTAGGTACGGATACCTCCCACTAATCTTACCCCTACCTGACCGATTAACTTGTGGTCAGATTCGGCAATATACCCCCCGTGGACAGTTTAACCAGTTAGGAGTCGTTTAGGTCTAAGGTCTCTCCTAACTTAGGCTAGATCTTTTCTTTTTATTTGTTTGTTTATTTATTTGTTTTTCTTTGCTTGTTTTTGATATTTCTTGTATGATATAGCTTATAACAATAATTTTTCCAATTTTATGGTAATCCATATTATACTCCGACCTCTTTTTCAGATATTACCATCCAGACATATCATAACTTTAACTAACCAAGTGTGCCAGATTGGTCTAATCGTGACATGCCCCAGTCCCAATACTATGAACAAGATTGGAATAATCATCACTACTCTTCGCAGAATCAATGGGGATACAACTCCCCGAGTCATATTGTCAACCACCATTCTAACATTCAGCCTATAATTTTCCTAGTCATGATCAACCAATAGAAGAAAATTTGAGGTTATGAAAAGTATAAAAGCCATGATTGAGTCCCAAGAACAAAAGCCAAAAATGATGGACTCATAATTCCCACAAGACTCCCAAATCCAAGATCCTTTCTCCATGTTTCAAGTCCCACAATAAGAAGAAGAACCTATGGACTCAGATAGGAGTATCGAAAACCTAATTCAGTCTGATAATAATTTTTTCCAATCTATCGATAGGCTAGAAGCATAAATGAGTCATTATATCAATATAGTGAAAGATAAGAATGAGAAAACTCTACCTAACACATGTTCGATCATTTCCGATTACCCTAGCCATATTGATAAGAACAAAAAATCTTGGTGTCTTAGAGACTTTGATCAAAACTCAATTTCATCACATAAATTTGAACTTGACCAATTCTAAATCTTAAACAAATTGGCAAGTTTTTCATTCAATGAGATTGAACTTGAATGTAAATGTGACCCTGATCCCCAACGCTGTGATTCAATTTCCATTTTTGACTTTAAGTTGACTCCGGTATCATTACCCAATTTGGGCCAATTTTCGGAGCCAACATTTATTCCTGTGCCCATAGATTTAGAAATAGAATCACAAAATTTGGATAGTCACATTCCATTGATGGGAGAAGAATGTGAATTTTAGTTCTTTGATTTGGACTCAACTCTTGAAGCAAAACAGACTCTCGAACCCAAAGTTGATTTTTCTGAGTTAGTAATGGTTCTTGTAATACCCCGTTCCCGGAATACGTACTTAGTTGCGTATTCAGATTTTTCGATCGTATTTTGCGATTTGTTTTCTGTATTCATTCTGTATTATTAATTCCTTATATGGTTGTTTTGTCTTGGATTTGGATTCGTGGATTCGGAGTCAGCCCTAGTCTGAACCGAAGGCCCGATCCTAGAGTATTACTCGATTTAGACATTCTGATAATTAGAATTGACCGATTTTAGTTTTAAATATCATTTCCCAATATTATATATTTTCTATGATTTTCTAGATTTTTCTGGAATTAAAATGAAAGTCTTCAAAACCGGTGTCGGCCAGTTCCGTTGACCGATTCCCGGATTTTTATTTCACAATCAGCTAGGAATTTCTAGAAGGTCCTTTAGGCATTGTTCCTTAGAATCATATTTTCTACCTACATTCTTTTTCTGAGGATTTTATGATTTTATGAAAATTCTATCGGAGTCGGTAGATAACTGGTTCCGGGATTTTTAGTTTCAAAACTATAAAGTATTTCTTAAAACGGATTTCACTATGATACTTAATATAATATTCTTGATTTTTGATAATTATTTCGGGTCGTTCCGAGATACTTGAATTTCGGACGATTCGGTATTTTCCCGAAAGATTTCTGCATCCACGACTCAGTTCCGGGAATCCGCCATTTCCATTATTTTCACTTTTACTTCCAAGGGAATATCTTTCCTTATTCCAATTTCTTTTCCTTTTTCCTTTCCTTCATTTCTTTCCTTCCTTCGCAATCCACAAGAATCCCATTTTCCAAAATTCCAACAATTCCAAATTCCTTTTTCTTCTTCCACCAACTCCCACCTACCCCCATTAAATGCATCTCTCTCTCTCTTCCATGGCCGGCCAAGTGGCCAAGTGAGGGACACCTCACCCTCCCCCTATTTACACAAAACCCCCTCTCTTTTCATTATTTGCATCTCCTTCATAAAATCTAAAACCTATATAAACTTTCCCTTACATTTCTTTTCCTTTTTCTTTCTTTTCTCTTCTCATTTCTTTCTTCTTCTTCCTCTTCTCCAAGAGAGCCAGCCGACCCTCACCGCCGACCAGCCATCTCGTCGCCGGCGAGGACCCCTCCCAACTCCGGCCAAGCTCCACCTCCTCCAACACCAACAACAACAACTCCTCCATCTCCTTCTTCCTCAAGGATCATCACCATCTCTACCTTTCCTCTTCTTCTTCATCATCAACCACCACCACTCCTTTTGGTAAGTAATTTCCCTCACCAAGACTTGTACAACTCTTAGTCTACTTATGTTTGCATGTTCTTGTTGATTTGTGTCTTCAATTCTTGTTATTTAGCCATCAAACCCAACCCTAGAAAATCTGTTCTGTTAGCTGTCTTCCCACGATTAGTCGACTAGACCTAGACATTAGTCGACTAACTTATTCTGTCCTGTGAAACACAATTCTAGGAAACACAGTATTAGTCGACCTACCTTAGTTCCTAGTCGACTAGAGGCCCTTAGTCGACTACTTCCTTGACCCTAGTCGACTAACTCATTTGAACTGCGACCTTAGTACTGTAGATGCGACTTCATTAGTCGACTACCATATTCCACCCTAGTCGACTTGGCATCCCTAGTCGACTACTAGAATTCCCCTAGTCGACTCCTGAAATAAACTCAACTCTCTGTATCACAGACTTAGTCGACTTAAGTATCTGTTAGTCGACTTATAGTTCCCTGTTAGTCGACTACCCTTTTTACCTAGTCGACTAACTTTCCCTGAAACAGAAACCCAAACTCTCTGGAACCTAGTTCTAGTCGACTATACCAGACTGTTAGTCGACTAACTCCACTATTAGTCGACTACTCTTCCATCCTAGTCGACTAACTTTGCCTGTCCGTCATAGTTGATTCCTTTCTTGAATATGAACCTTATCCTCTAGACTTATATCATATGTTGGTGTTACTTGACTTGTCACTTGACAAACATCATCTTCCCTTCTCTCTTTCTCTCTCCTCTTCACTCTACATATTTATATCAGGTTTTGTGGCGCATCCCAAGCTTCCGTGGATTTCGGATATTTCGGTATATTGGTGACTCAGGCGAGTGTTCTCACTCGCTACCCTCTTGCTTCTCATTCCATTGATTATGATAGTATTCTCGCTCTAGTCTTCATGTATTGTATTTCATGCTTTATATCTTTTATTGCTTTATGCTATGCGTGGTCGACCCTTCGTGGTCGTTGGACTTGTTGGACTTTGGGTCATTGCTTTTACATTACCACTTGGCATTATTTTAGACCTGTCAGTATGTGCTACCATTTATCATATGTATATCACTTGGCAACTGTGTTATCATCTAACCACCTGCCATGCCACTATTTGGCAAGACCCTTTTTATCATGTCATGACTTACCTGACTATTATCAATCCTTTGATATGCTTATTACTTGCTTAATATCATCATCCTATCATGCTATCACTTGACACCCAGCATGATAACTTGACTTGTGATTATCATCTTTACGGGGACCTTGACTTATGATTCTGTGTCATGATCAGTGGCTTGTTTTCCTGCTTTACATGCAGTGACTTGACTATATAGTATTTATGTACTCCTGATTCCTGATCATGTCTATTTCCTGTTTTTCCCGTAAAGTGATAATTAAACTAATGAATCCTAAAAAGGACCAACTTGTATTGGGTCGGGGGAAACATGCGGATATCGATATGTGTTCGTGTTTACAGTGGTATTAGGTATATTGTACAATCATGTTCCGGTCTGACCTGAGGGCCTCCAGGGGACCGAGGGGAGAGCTGGCTCCCTTATTCCTGTTATTATAGGGCATACATAAGTCCCTCCTGTTAGGCCTTGCGGCTGGTTCCGTCACCATGCAACGGAACACCCTGGACCGTGGTCCCGGGCATGCACGGGACCCACTGTAAACATAGTTCGTTGATACAACCGCTGATTTCCAATAACAACCTCGACTTGCTTATATATGGATGTATGTGAGTTGGCCGTACACCGAGACACATACCGAGATATATGGGCAAGACGAGTAATAATAAAGTGTCATAATAACCGGCTCTTTAAGTTGTAAGTAGAGGTATGTGGAATGGGACGCATACCAAAGCCTGCATCTTAAATAGCTATGAATCTGTGATGTGCCTTACCGTATTTGCTTTTCCCGGACTTTATATCGGATTTCATGTTTTATGAGTATTATGTTATAACTACCTGGTAGCTCGGATTGGTTTTATTCGGATTTCCTGTTTTATGATTCTCATGCCATGTCTATTCTTACCTGCTCTATCCTATCTGCCTCCTGAGTATTTCCTACTTGATATATGCATTATTGTGCTCACCCTGCTTCACCACTTGGTTTTGCTTCTACACTCGCCTGGGGAGTATTATTTGACTCCCCTGGATTCTCACGTCCAGATCTTGGAGCTAGGAGCGTGTGTTCAGAGTAACGCAGCAGTAGCGTGGATCTCCAGCCGACCGTCCTGAGCCACATCCTTCCAGGCCCCCTGTGAGTCTCTCGAGTTTCCTTTTAAAACTCGTGAGTGTCCTTTTCTATTCATACTTGTACTTTTCCTTGTATACTTGTATGTGAGCTCCCTTTTGTACCGTTCATATATATTGTATATCTTTTGTACTCTCGCATTTGCGCATCTGTGATATAATATTATTGTAATATTGGATCACATCTGGTGATAATTCTGTAATTGTATATATGTGTTGGAATGTATAATGCACCACTGCTTCCGTACTCTGATTCTTGTCTGTACTGATGCTTAGCGTATATACGGGAAGGTAATTCGGACTTACGTATATACGTTGCAGTGACGTCCCCGTATCCGTGGAATCGGGGCGTTACAGGATGGTATCAGAGCTTAGGCTCTAACTTCCTCAGTACGTCCAGAAGGCAAATTAATGGTAAAGAAATTTGCAACTGGAATACATGAGTCTTGGTTTTACATTCCAACTACAAGTGCAGAGTTATCTATTTCTTGACCATCCTTCCTTTGATTCCTAAATCCTTTCCATATCCCTTCCCTGTTTTGGTTTTATGAAGCCTTTATACTATCTTAAGATATGACTAGACTAGAGAGGTAGTGGCTGATTCTGAATGAAGCTATTATGTGATCTCTTCGGTGAATTCTATGAAGCTTGGCATTCTCCAGATCGATCTTGATCTGGCTATCTTTCAGAAGACAGTAGTCGGCATTCTCTACAGATATTCTACATTCTCTACGGATATTCTTTCAGAGTGATTGGTGCCTGGTATTCGGGATTCTTAATTATCGGTCTTCTTTATTATTATGCTCAGGACTATCAGGGTTTTCTTTGTCTTCGGTATTCTGGCTTATTTATTTCACAGCCACGACATCAGCAGTATTATTCAGCATTATTCGAAGATTTATACAGCCGGAAGTGCGGAGGATGATTATTGTTCAGTCGACTTGAGAGCCCTACCTCTAGTGCTTCATATCTTAATTGGTATAAATTCCACCGCTGTCCCCTTTGTATTCAATTTACCCCTTAACGAAATTGCGAGGACGCAATTTTTGTAAGGTGGGTGGATTGTAATACCCGTTCCCGGAATACGTACTTAGTTGCGTATTCAGATTTTCGATCGTATTTTGCGATTTGTTTTCTGTATTCATTCTGTATTATGAATTCCTTATATGGTTGTTTTGTCTTGGATTTGGATTCGTGGATTCGGAGTCAGCCCTAGTCTGAACCGAAGGCCCGATCCTAGAGTATTACTCGATTTAGACATTCTGATAATTAGAATTGACCGATTTTAGTTTTAAATATCATTTCCCGATATTATATATTTTCTATTATTTTCTAGATTTTTCTGGAATTAAAATGAAAGTCTTCAAAACCGGTGTCGGCCAGTTCCGTTGACCGATTCCCGGATTTTTATTTCACAATCAGCTAGGAATTTCTAGAAGGTCCTTTAGGCATTGTTCCTTAGAATCATATTTTCTACCTACATTCTTTTTCTGAGGATTTTATGATTTTATGAAAATTCTATCGGAGTCGGTAGATAACTGGTTCCGGATTTTTAGTTTCAAAACTATAAAGTATTTCTTAAAACGGATTTCACTATGATACTTAATATAATATTCTTGATTTTTGATAATTATTTCGGGTCGTTCCGAGATACTTGAATTTCGGACGATTCCGGTATTTTCCCGAAAGATTTCTGCATCCACGACTCAGTTCCGGGAATCCGCCATTTCCATTATTTCCACTTTTACTTCCAAGGGAATATCTTTCCTTATTCCAATTTCTTTTCCTTTTTCCTTTTCCTTCATTTCTTTCCTTCCTTCGCAATCCACAAGAATTCCCATTTTCCAAAATTCCAACAATTCCAAATTCCTTTTTCTTCTTCCACCAACTCCCACCTACCCCCATTAAATGCATCTCTCTCTCTCTTCCATGGCCGGCCAAGTGGCCAAGTGAGGGACACCTCACCCTCCCCCTATTTACACAAAACCCCCTCTCTTTTCATTATTGCATCTCCTTCATAAAATCTAAAACCTATATAAACTTTCCCTTACATTTCTTTCCTTTTTCTTTCTTTTCTCTTCTCATTTCTTTCTTCTTCTTCCTCTTCTCCAAGAGAGCCAGCCGACCCTCACCGCCGGCCAGCCATCTCGTCGCCGGCGAGGACCCCTCCCAACTCCGGCCAAGCTCCACCTCCTCCAACACCAACAACAACAACTCCTCCATCTCCTTCTTCCTCAAGGATCATCACCATCTCTACCTTTCCTCTTCTTCTTCATCATCAACCACCACCACTCCTTTTGGTAAGTAATTTTCCTCACCAAGACTTGTACAACTCTTAGTCTACTTATGTTTGCATGTTCTTGTTGATTTGTGTCTTCAATTCTTGTTATTTAGCCATCAAACCCAACCCTAGAAAATCTGTTCTGTTAGCTGTCTTCCCACGATTAGTCGACTAGACCTAGACATTAGTCGACTAACTTATTCTGTCCTGTGAAACACAATTCTAGGAAACACAGTATTAGTCGACCTACCTTAGTTCCTAGTCGACTAGAGGCCCTTAGTCGACTACTTCCTTGACCCTAGTCGACTAACTCATTTGAACTGCGACCTTAGTACTGTAGATGCGACTTCATTAGTCGACTACCATATTCCACCCTAGTCGACTTGGCATCCCTAGTCGACTACTAGAATTCCCCTAGTCGACTCCTGAAATAAACTCAACTCTCTGTATCACAGACTTAGTCGACTTAAGTATCTGTTAGTCGACTTATAGTTCCCTGTTAGTCGACTACCCTTTTTACCTAGTCGACTAACTTTCCCTGAAACAGAAACCCAAACTCTCTGGAACCCAGTTCTAATCGACTATACCAGACTGTTAGTCGACTAACTCCACTATTAGTCGACTACTCTTCCATCCTAGTCGACTAACTTTGCCTGTCTGTCATAGTTGATTCCTTTCTTGAATATGAAACTTATCCTCTAGACTTATATCATATGTTGGTGTTACTTGACTTGTCACTTGACAAACATCATCTTCCCTTCTCTCTTTCTCTCTCCTCTTCACTCTACATATTTATATCAGGTTTTGTGGCGCATCCCAAGCTTCCGTGGATTTCGGATATTTCGGTATATTGGTGACTCAGGCGAGTGTTCTCACTCGCTACCCTCTTGCTTCTCATTCCATTGATTATGATAGTATTCTCGCTCTAGTCTTCATGTATTGTATTTCATGCTTTATATCTTTATTGCTTTATGCTATGCGTGGCCGACCCTTCGTGGTCGTTGGACTTGTTGGACTTTGGGTCATTGCTTTTACATTACCACTTGGCATTATTTTAGACCTGTCAGTATGTGCTACCATTTATCATATGTATATCACTTGGCAACTGTGTTATCATCTAACCACCTGCCATGCCACTATTTGGCAAGACCCTTTTTATCATGTCATGACTTACCTGACTATTATCAATCCTTTGATATGCTTATTACTTGCTTAATATCATCATCCTATCATGCTATCACTTGACACCCAGCATGATAACTTGACTTGTGATTATCATCTTTACGGGGACCTTGACTTATGATTCTGTGTCATGATCAGTGGCTTGTTTTCCTGCTTTACATGCAGTGACTTGACTATATAGTATTTATGTACTCCTGATTCCTGATCATGTCTATTTCCTGTTTTTCCCGTAAAGTGATAATTAAACTAATGAATCCTAAAAAGGACCAACTTGTATTGGGTCGGGGGAAACATGCGGATATCGATATGTGTTCGTGTTTACAGTGGTATTAGGTATATTGTACAATCATGTTCCGGTCTGACCTGAGGGCCTCCAGGGGACCGAGGGGAGAGCTGGCTCCCTTATTCCTGTTATTATAGGGCATACATAAGTCCCTCCTGTTAGGCCTTGCGGCTGGTCCGTCACCATGCAACGGAACACCCTGGACCGTGGTCCCGGGCATGCACGGGACCCACTGTAAACATAGTTCGTTGATACAACTGCTGATTTCCAATAACAACCTCGACTTGCTTATATATGGATGTATGTGAGTTGGCCGTACACCGAGACACATACCGAGATATATGGGCAAGACGAGTAATAATAAAGTGTCATAATAACCGGCTCTTTAAGTTGTAAGTAGAGGTATGTGGAATGGGACGCATACCAAAGCCTGCATCTTAAATAGCTATGAATCCGTGATGTGCCTTACCGTATTTGCTTTTCCCGGACTTTATATCGGATTTCATGTTTTATGAGTATTATGTTATAACTACCTGGTAGCTCGGATTGGTTTTATTCGGATTTCCTGTTTTATGATTCTCATGCCATGTCTATTCTTACCTGCTCTATCCTATCTGCCTCCTGAGTATTTCCTACTTGATATATGCATTATTGTGCTCACCCTGCTTCACCACTTGGTTTTGCTTCTACACTCGCCTGGGGAGTATATTTGACTCCCCTGGATTCTCACGTCCAGATCTTGGAGCTAGGAGCGTGTGTTCAGAGTAACGCAGCAGTAGCGTGGATCTCCAGCCGACCGTCCTGAGCCACATCCTTCCAGGCCCCCTGTGAGTCTCTCGAGTTTTCCTTTTTAAAACTCGTGAGTGTCCTTTTCTATTCATACTTGTACTTTTCCTTGTATACTTGTATGTGAGCTCCCTTTTGTACCGTTCATATATATTGTATATCTTTTGTACTCTCGCATTTGCGCATCTGTGATATAATATTATTGTAATATTGGATCACATCTGGTGATAATTCTGTAATTGTATATATGTGTTGGAATGTATAATGCACCACTGCTTCCGTACTCTGATTCTTGTCTGTACTGATGCTTAGCGTATATACGGGAAGGTAATTCGGACTTACGTATATACGTTGCAGTGACGTCCCGTATCCGTGGAATCGGGGCGTTACAGTTCTTGAACCTAGCACTCTTGAATCCAAGTCAATTATCCACCAAGTCACATTCTTTTTTGGACATAAGTAATGACCATAATGACTCCGTGATGATTTTCAAAATTGGTCATGTAAAGTGAATAAGTTTCATGATAGGATCTTTCATGATCCTATTCATATTGGGGATTGTAATATATACTTAGAAAAGAGGTCAATAAAGGTGGGTTTCGTGAACCACCATATTATCTTGATGGGTAGCAATGCTTGGCCAAATCCGACTGCACCGGAACCACCACCTTAAGGTAATATTTCCTTTCTTTTCTTTTTTTTCATGCATCTATGCGTTCATTTATACATTGAGAATAATGCATGAGATAGGTATGGGGGAAGGTTCTAACATAACATAGGTTTTCTTTTTCATTTAAAATAAAAAAATTAAAATTTTTCTTTCTTAAAAAAAACTTTTTGAAAAGAGAGCATTTTTTGACATCTTTTTTGTAAGAAATTATGTCAAATCATAATTAGGATTTCTTATACTTGGTCAAAATAAGATTATTTGTTTGATTCTAGAGTTAGTAAGAAAATTTATAAAAGTAATTTAGTCTTGATTTTACCTTGATGAAATATGCATACTTTATACACTTACACTTAGGGTTCAAAAACAAAGATTATTATGCCTTATATAAAGAAAGAAAAAAAGAAAAAAATATACTTATATCAAAAATCTTCTAATTAAGCTGGGTATTTGTGCCTCATAAAGCATGAGTATTCACGCCTAAAAGGTGTTCATATAATAAAATCTTTAGTTTTGTGACCTTTTTTGCTCGAGTCCCTAAATCCTTGGGGTGTTTTCTCACCCGGTATCCTATGACTATCCGGTTTGGGAGTCACCGATTAAAGGCTGTATGCATGGGCAGATTAGAAAGCCTAATAAACTAAGAAATAATACCAAAAAAAATAAATAAACAAGGCATAAGAGTTAGAGTTAAAGAACCCTTAATCAAAATTTCACGGTCATGAAGGTGCATATGACTTAGGGTAAAGTAATAGACTAGATGAGAAATACAATTTAACTTCTTACTTTGATTGGAAACAAGTTTTTGGATAGAGAATAAGTTTAGAAATGAAAAATTCAGTTTCTTATAACTTATAGATTACTTGAACTCTTACAATAATACTTCAAATATTTTTCTCTTTCAAAATGTTTTTCAAAAATACTAACTCTTAGTTTCTCTTTCTTTATGAATTTTATGGGTGTAATCCACTAAAAATCCTCACGAGATAAAACTCGTCTTCTAGGGAAAACCTAGAGGTTTAACGGCTTGTTGCATATGCTCAGTGCAATCGAGTGACCAGTGAATGTAGTCTAATAATTTCCTAGGATTAGTTTTGATATTTGCTCGAGGGCGAGCAAAATATAAGTGTGGGGGGTGTGATTGGTCACCTATATTGCATATATAATGTCACATTCCCATATTTATTGTCTAATAAATTATGTATTTAATTTTATTTTTGTTTAATAAAATGCAAGCCCATTATCAAGGGAAAAGGAAGAGAAAATGAGCCTAACGCCTACCCAAATGATTTAATTCAAAATTAAATTCAGAATCAAAGATTAGGGTAAAGTTCAGCTGAAAATCAAAAGATATCAGGGAAGATAGCGGCAAATAAAACCGATTAAACTCAAAATTTTATAGATCTAGTTGGTTAACCGAAGATCAACAGAAGAATCATCGAAATCAGAAGATCAAACGAGAAATCTCATTGGATAAAAAGGGAAAACACAAAATCTATAACCATCTCCCCTGGATGGCTACGGACTGCAGCCAAAGCCGTAGATCCGTGACTCTTCTGTTGAGATAAAGGGGAGTGTTTTGCTCCCTATCTTCTCACACTCTCCCCTTTTAGTTTTACCTATAAATACTAGGATTTCTCAGTGTACAGGGGATGATCAAGCAGAGAGTAAAAGTTAGGCTATTCTATAGTTTGTAATCTAGGTTTTTATTTTTTATGTAATTTTATTTTCTTTGTGTAACTGGAGGGGAGAAGAATTTCATGGAGGAAGGAGAAAGGTGCATGTACTGAGAGTGACACCGGTGTAAGTAATCATCTTTTCTTTCACTGTTATTAATCGAACTAAAAGTTACCATTTCTTCTTTATTCTTATTTTCTTTTACTTTCTCTT
>JAVJIF010026926.1:0-79368 GCA_038442645.1 Agave tequilana | reverse complement strand
CGTTCAAATCCAAATAGGCAATTTACAGCACAATCATAGACGTCATTCAGCAGCTTTATGTGATCCTTGTTAAGTTTTGCTACATTATCTTGTCAATCAGTTTCTATTGTTGGCTAACAAAACTGTGCCATATTCTAAAATAATTATCGCCTTCATTTTCGTGCTTTAAGCCTTATCCTATAAAAACGGAGTTGGCTATGGAAGAAGATTCTAGACCGAGAAGGTTCCATGGAAAAACTGACCAAATTGCAGGCAAGATGGGCTTTTTCATGAGGCCACGAAAGCCAATATCATATATCATTAGATAAGCTGATTGTATTATGCTGGCAATTAGATTTGAGTTTCTGCCTGCATTATCCCATATTTTCTTTTCATGGATTACGAGCAATCTGCTAGAGTATTTTTGTATGTGCATACTAACATGTGGTTTGGTGGCCATTTCAGGTTATGCACATTGCTGCAGCTGTAGAAATTAATTCAAGTTTCATTCCAAGCTTGAAACAGTTGCACAGTTCTCTGCCCGAAAAGGTTTAAAACTTTTGTGTCTTTCCCTCTAGAGATTTTGTGATGGAAACACTTTTTTCTGCATAGTGTTTCACTTTACAAAAGCTGGTTAAAGTGAATGCACTTTTCTTAGAGAAGTGTCAACTTGTTAGTTTAGTTTAGCCTCATTGGTTGCAAGTGGAATAACATAATTGTAACTATGTATATATCTCTGAAATTTTAAGTTGTTGTGATGTTTTTTTTCCAGTTAAAAAATAAGGACTAGTTCTGATTGTCAGCTGAATTGGTCACTGTAATTTTAAAGCCCCTATCATTTAGAGGTCTCTCTGTAACCTTGGTTACATATATTCATATACGGTACCCTTCTTGCTGTTTTAAAACCTCACCTCAATCTTCTTCTCAATCTCCGTCTTGTGTGCCTCACCCCTATCCCTATCAGTTGCATTGTGATACACACTACTCTAGTTCTTGTGTTATAAAATATTTTTTATGATATTATATTACCACATGCTCCATGAGCGGCATGTCCTTAAATTGTCTACCTCGATTTTTCTTCCATGTCTTTTTTTGTGGGTATAATCTACAACTACAAGTTCCATATGCCGTCTTAACTTTGAGAAGGAAGCCACATCCCAAGAGCATGGGAGAGTGCCATTTATCATATTGTCAAGGTTATGATAAGCTGCTGCAGACATATGATCTGCTTTGCAGTTATTGTTGCAGCCTATTTTCAACATATCTGAACTGTTTTTTGTTTAAATTTTGCTTTTTCCAGTCTGTTGAGTTCAAATATTATCAAGATTGGACGGACACATACTCAGGATGCAACTCCATTAACGCTTGGACAGGAGTTCAGTGGGTATACTACACAGGTATCATATGCTGCTTAGACTCTAGAAATTGAGTTTTATGTATTTGACATAATATGGGGGTCATGATCTGTGAACTTTGATGATGCATGGCTCCTTGGCTAACAAATTTATTGTTGTAGGTTAAAATATGGATTGCACGAGTTAGTGATACTTTACCTCACATGTATCAGGTTGGTTTCATTAACATGTCCATCAATGTGAAATTGATCTTTGATAGCAAGTTATTTCTAATTGAAATTATTTTGTGAGCAGCTTGCACAAGGTGGTACTGCAGTTGGAACTGGATTGAACTCAAAGAAAGGGTAGGTATTGTATTCAAGGATTTTTCATTTGTGTCTTTGTTATTATACATTTTATTTGGTTCACCTCTCTATTTGATGCATCTCTCACGCAATGCTAATTTTCTTATATTGAACCTTATGATGCTAATTCATATTATACTGCTATGTTATGAAAGCTTCCTTTCCTGTTAATCCTGCCTGAAGTTCACTAAAGCTATATAGCTAAGTAAACTATTTCCAGTTGTTATCATCTTTGTGCTTCACGACTTCCCGTGAATCCCACCTCTGCAATGTTCTTTTTTAAATGAAAGCCCAAAATCTAATAAGCTTAGTTATAAACTTATCTTTTGGTTTTATTTCAAGAAACTTATTGCGGTGCAGGATTTTGCCCTTTGTCAGACATGGGCAAAGAATGATTCATGAGGTAGCACCTAATATTTTGGGCAAGAGTTGATGTTTATGGTATATGCATTTTTGGCATCATCATCGTACATTTCCCCATTAAAATGGGTTTGATTATGGAGCACAAACTCTAAACTGACATGGCCCAGAGTTTGCCAATGCTAATCTATTTTATAGAGTATGGTATGCTCCTTCGTTTTCCCTGCTTGTGCACACCTGCTATTATATGTCTGCATCCCCAGATCAATACGGTACCTTTCAAACTATACTTCCTTTTGGTATTTGAATTGAATAGGAAGTATAGAAACTTGTAGAGATGAAAGAGCATTATAAAAGAAATGAAAAGAAAGAGAGAAAGGAGGCAAAGAAGGTAAAAAAGGCAGAATGTTACTCTTATTAAGCTAGTACGACCCCTAATAATCAATATAAGCTATCAGTCAACTGCTACCTCGAATCTGTTCGTTAAACTCCTGCTCCGCAGTTAAAGACAGGGCAAACTACCAAAGAAAGGATGGAACACATTCCTGCTCCATAGTATCTCATCATCTAATTTGATAGATTAGTTTGCCAACATTCGTATCAGAGTCAGTAAGTGTCACATTTTTCTTTTTTGCCCGAATATATCTATGGTCATGCAACAAGCTCACATGCCTTTGAGCAACCCTAATATTCTTGTAGACTAAAAGTCTCTGTAGCTATTGTCTTTGTAATCTGTTTTCTTTTATTTTTGTAGTGGACCATCTACTATGTAATTGTTCTTTGCATGTTTTTACCCCAACCACATAAACAACTAAATTTTACTTGTTTATCCTATAGTTCCTGCATAGAGAAGTGTTTGGGTTAATTTTCTTTTTTTTTTTTGCCCTTAAGAAGGCCAGTCATTTTTTATTGCCTGTGAGATTTGTTTGATTCTTTTAACTATTTTTGGCATTGCATCATCAAATGTAAATGTTGTTTTGGCATCAATTTTTTTAACCTTATGTGAACCATCACATTAAACAACTAAATATTACTTATTTATCCTAAAGTCTCTGCATGGTGCTTAGATAAAAATAGTCCAACTCTAGTCATGCTTTAATTAATTTCTTCATTCTGCTCGAAGAAGGTCAATTTTTTTTGTTTCATTACATTGGGTCTAACCTAATTTGCCCCTTCCATAATCCTTTTTTTCTTAAGGATCATCAGCGGTGGTTTATTTTTCTGAAGATTCTACAACAACCATCATTATGAATTTTGATGAAATTTATCTTTATCACTTGCTCACAATTTTTTGCATTGTAAATTCTCTCTCTTTTTCATGTGTTTGCTACCATCATTTGGTACTAATTCTTAATGCTACATGTAATATTAATGTGTTCATGATTGCATGTCATTTCAGATTTGATGTCAAGATTGCTGCTGCAGTAGCTGAGGAAACTGGACTACCATTTGTCACTGCAGAAAACAAATTTGAAGCATTAGTTAGTATTTCTCCTCGCACCAATACTCTTTTTGTTTCTTCTTACCAAGGGGCATGATCATTGAAATTATTTCTCCATTGTTGACCTTCTCATTGTGGACTATAGAATCTTGAGTGACATTTCTATGGAAAAATGCTGAAAATATGCTATATTTGCCTTTCTACTGTAGGCCAAATATTCTATGTTATATAATAGGGTACGAATCTAGAGTTAAAGGAGGTTCTAGACTCGTGGACCTTCAGAAATTTCAACTACTTTTAGGTTCAGATCCAGACTTTTGGGAATTTGGTCTTAAATTTAATGAGGCTAATTTTCTTGGGTATACAAATGATCTATGGAGTTAGGACTCCGACAATGTATTTCAGGGTTAAACGGCATATTATGAAAGAAAGAAGGCAAACTAGACGCCTTCAACAAACAAATCTTTACCATTGTCTGTTCTTTGCATTCCTTTTTTAGCTTCATAAGCTCACAATTGGTCCTTACTTGGGACCCTACCTAAATGTTCACTAATGTATTTTTTCCCCCTTTTTGCCATGAAACGAATTTTGACATCCCTTTTTATATTTGACAAGCTTACAGTTAGATCCTTTCCTGGGCTTGAAAGCCTTTCCTTTAGGGCATGCAGTCAAGATGAAGCTTCCATGTTCCAATTAGCTTTATGGTGTTGGTCCCGTTATGATGATCTCCTCTCCTAGGCGTGTATATTTTGTTGCTCCTCTCATTGTGTCCTTTAAATAGCACAGAGTAATTTGATTACATACTCGATCCTTTGATTCCTAGGTGGTGTTGGCTTTGTGGTTAACACTTGACACCCCTTAATGTACATTGAGCTGGACCCAACCCCCAGCCCCCCCTTGTCAATAATACTCACCTTCTCATATGAAAAAGATTGTTTCACTTTGGAAAATCGAATTGCCTGGTTGACTTTTAGTCTCTTCTAAATTTGCATTTAGTCTCCTCAAATAAAATGAAAGATCTCTTATAAAAATTTGCATTTGGTCCCCGCCATCTTCATATGAAGATGGCTCAGGCTCATCCCACTACAGCAGATGTGAAGGAGTTCATGCCAACGCGCACACAACCTACCTACCAACAAAGGAAAAGAAAGAACTTTAATTGTTTTTTGTTTAAATTTTAGCCGAATATTTCTTAAATTTTTTCTTCTTTTTAAATCAAGGGTATTGGCAATAATGATGTATCTAATACATATAGTAAAACTGTATACTCTGGTATAAGCTGATACCATATGCATATTGTTCCTTCTATCAGGCAGCACATGATGCTTTTGTTGAGACTAGTGGAGCTTTAAATACAATTTCTGCTTCTCTGATGAAGATCGCAAATGACATAAGACTTCTTGGAAGGTGCACAATTTTATCTGATTCTGCTTTTTTATATGCCTGTGTACATAGTTTATGTTTTGTCTTATAAAGATAATATATATTCTTTTTCCTTTTCCCAGTGGTCCTCGTTGTGGACTTGGAGAGCTTATACTGCCTGAAAATGAGCCTGGCAGCAGTATCATGCCTGTATGCACCATTGCTTGCTCAATACTATGTTCATATAAATATTTTCAACTGCTTATTTATGATTTAGATGTAGATACCATTTTGTTGAGGACAGGATTATAAATGATTTCATTCTGCGAACCTACTTTCTTATTATGCATGACACAATTGTTTTATTTCAGGGGAAGGTTAATCCTACACAATGTGAGGCTCTCACCATGGTTTGTGCTCAGGTACTATAATTTCTACTCTCGTCATGACATATTCTGAATGGATCCATTTTTCCAAGTGCTCTACTTTCCAAGAAATTTATTCAGAATTTAATGTCAATTCCTCAAGTAATAATCAAGCTCTTATGCTTGAGTATGTGTCAGAGGCATGCTTAACATCAATCAAAGTTAAACTAGCGAAGTTTCTGCCATAGGCATGCTAATGTAATGTGCATGACACAATTGTATTAGTGGCCATATCAAACTTTTGCACATCTTCAAATGAAATGGTTACAGAGAACTTACTAGGCAAGTTTATTTATTTACTTGTGGACTTTTAGACAATTTCTCGAGATCATATGGGACAGCCATAGAGTCACCTATGGTTTGTGGTCTTTTGAATTTCTTTAGAAATTTAGGTTTAGCATTGTCTTTCATAATTGCTTTCCACCTTTTGAATATTAAGAAAATAAAATGGTCTAAAACACAATTTAACTGATCATGTTGTTTCACAGCATGATGATGAATGCATCATGCTTGAGGCGTGACAAGTTACTTCAGAAAAGATGTTTTTTCATTCAGATCTGAGAATCAGATCGTAGATAGCAATGATGGGTATATGGTTCTATTGCTAAGAGCTGAAGTTTGCTTTAAACTCTTTGCCAAAGCTTAGTTTGATTGTGGTGTAAGGGTGTTAATATGCAGATTGTTATACGGCCTAACATCAGCTAATCATGTAAAAGCAAAACCAAGACGTAAACAAAGGAAAAAGACAGAAAAAAGGAGCGGCAGATAATATTTAAGTATGCATAATTTGTATTCTTATTTCCTTCTACATGGCAAAAAGGCCTTGCAAAGGGCGATCAATCAAATAGATGTTCCTTATGGGAACATCTAAGCAACATAATAATTTGTATCAGCCTCAAAGTGATGCAAGGCCATTGGCGGTTTTTCTTGGGTCACCAGGCTTGGTACATCAATTTGCAAGGCACTCCAAAAATTCGATGAAAGAGATGGAGCACTGGTTTTCTTTACTAAAGTTTCACATGAAACTAGAGGAGTGGATCATTCAGGAAACAAATAAATCAAAGTGTATAAAATAGATTGGTTCTCTAGAAATCCTGTAAGGCCCTCAATAAGGGGATAAGATAGGTGTTGCACAAATAGATAAGCTGGGTGGTACATGGCGGGAGAAAATAAGCATTCGAGGGAGGAACTGCAAGAGAAAGACGATTGGAGAGTGGTTTCTTGAATGTTTCGGGTAATCAAATAGATAATATGGGTGGCACGTGGCAGGAAAAATAAAGCATTAGATGGAGGAGCTGAAAGGGAAAGAGTGATTCAATAAACTGGTTGCTCGAGGGTGGGGTAATCAATGTCATTGGTATCACTAAAGACAGCAGCCTGCCCCAGACACTGTTGTAACCTGTAATTTATTTATTTATTATTTTTTAAGAAAGTTCCATAGACTAACTTCATAAAGGAGGAGAATACTACAATGAGGGAGGGATGCACCCTTAAAGAAAGGAGAAAGGTCATATGAGGCAAAGAAACCCTCATTGGATGAAAGAAGCTCCTATTAAAGGCAGAAGAACTCTCCTGAAGGGGGAATTGTTGCCAACAATCCTAGTTCGTTTGCGTGCACACACGGATCACAGTCGGGATCCATGAACCACTAGAGGCCTACCATTCTCTGTGAATTCAAGTTGTTAGGGCTGTGAATGGGTCGGATTCATGTAATGTCCAAATCTGAACCTGATAAGTAGATGCCTCACTCGGATCCAAATCCGACAAGAGGGTTAGGATCTGAATCTGATATGGACCCAACAACAAAGACGAGTTTCGATTCAGATTTTATATATTTTGTTTCTTTAATAATGAAATTGAAAGAGATTTGGATCTCTACCTGCCAAAAATTTCATTGTGTTGCATTTTGATCTACTATCATGGATTCATAATGATGCACGATGGCGCTATTCTTCATAGCGAGATACATTAACTCTAATTGGTACCATGGTGAAGATTGAAGGAAAAAAATGGGGGGGGGGGACACTTAATTCTTTCCTTTCACTTATATTAATGATTCTTTTTTCCTTTCCCAAAGCATTTACTTCCTTCAGTAGATGAAAAGCCGTGAGTTAATTTTGCAAGAATTTTTGTTGCTGGGCTTTAATTTGGTTTATTAGAAATTGGGTTTTAATTGAGTCTCAAACATTCAATTTTCACATGTCACTATATAGAAACGGGCTGGATTCCCGGTTTCAGATCTGGTACGAATTAAATCCGAATCCCGAAACTCACTCGGGTCTGGAAAACAAGATCCGAACCCGATCCAAATAGATTTTGGATTCAATTTTTAAGATACTAACCTGAAAATGTTCTAAGGTTTCGGATCAGGTTAGCGGGCTCCGTTTACAGCCCTACAAGTCATGCAATAAGGCTGCAATACTTGACCTTCACATTTTTAATTCAAAAATTCCCTTGCTTGCAGCAAATGAGAAGATTCGCACCCACGATGTGTCGTGCTGCATGAGCTAAGCTCACTTGGTGAAACCTGCAAATTAGAGTCTTTTAATATACTCAAATGTTGACTAAATATGTCTAAAAATGGGGCATGCATCCTTAGCTTGTATTCTAGTAAACTCAAGTGCAGTAGACCCACTTACTATTTTAGAAAAAAAGCAGTGATCCTGCATATTTTGTCGAGGGAAAATCTTTACTGATTTTTCGTTTTCAAATCCTTTCACGACCAATCTTTAATGTTTTTTCCCCTCTGTAGATAAATTCTTAGTGTTTGTAATTCTTCAATGGACTTTCATTTGTAGCAGTGCCACTTCAATCAAGATGCATCTCTCCAATTTCTGTAGATTGTTCTTTGAACTTGTTAGCTCGCTCTTCTTTCTCTAATCAATCAGGACAAGATACAGTTAGTTACCAGTGTGGATGTTCTCTCTTTTGTGCCATTCACGAAATAAGCAAACTTCTGCCATTCAGTTAGCCTGTTATATTAGCCTCTTCTTTCTCCACTTCTTGCAGTACTTGCAAAGTATTATAATTTTTTGGTCTGATGGCAGTTCCAAATATAATAAGGTAACCAGTATCTTGTCCATTTTGGCTTGTACTGAGATTAGAGATCATGTTATATTGTGTATCATCTTTTAGATGAACTTAAATGTTGTCCAAGAATTTAATTTATCTGTTCTTGTCTTTCATCCTTTTAATTCATGCTGTTACTATTTCATCACATAACCATACTGTTCAAAGTGTCTTTATATAGCATGTTCTCAAATACCTTCTTCTTTACTGCTTGGAATATTAATCTGGTGGTCTTGTATATTGCAGGTGATGGGTAATCATGTTGCCATTACAGTTGGTGGATCAAATGGCCATTTTGAACTCAACGTGTTCAAGCCAATGATAGCTAGCGGCCTTCTTCGTGTATGATGATGCAATTAGCAATTATAGTTAATCATAGATTGAGATTGGAAGCACCAGGTGATTTTAATTTTTTTTTTTTTACAGTCTTTGAGATTACTCGGGATGCATCCCTTTCATTTGAAAAGAACTGTGTGAGAGGAATTCAAGCAAACCATCGAAGAATCTCCAAATTGCTGCATGAGGCAAGTCTTTAAACACACTTAATTGACATTAACTTGTGGTATAAAATGTATACTAACAGTTACTTCCTTTTTGCTTTAAAATCTGTTAACAGTCTCTGATGCTTGTGACATCTTTGAACCCTGTAAGTTAGTGTATATAGTCATCATTTAAAGCAATTTGAAGCTGTTTTCACATCCTGTTATTACCTCAGAATGTTCTGACATGTATATGTATGGCATCAATTGTTGAAACAGAAAATCGGGTATGATAAGGCCGCAGCTGTTGCTAAGAAAGCTCATAAGAAGGACAACCCTGAAGGTAAGAATAGTTCACAAGCGACGCCTAACTTTTTGGACATTGGATTATTGCTGTATGTGTACTTTATTACTTCTGTCTTCACTGTTACTTTTCATGAATAGAGCTATCTGCTTTCTAAAAAGGCCAGTTGGTAGAGAGGGAACCTATCTTACTGCTCTCATAGCTAAGTTCATGTTTGATGCCCGAGCATGGACTTCCCACGAGGTCACACATCCTAGTACTGCTCCCTTTCGCGCACACTTAGCTGTGTTGCTGTGTTTTCCCGTAAAAAATTGTAATGCCCCGATCCCGCGGGTACGTAGACGTTACTGCGACGTATATACGCAGGTCAGAAATACCCTCACGTATATACGCTAAGCATCAGTACATGCAAGAATCAGAGTACGAAAGCACGTGGTACATTATACATTCCAACATATGAGTACAATTATAAAGTTATCACTAGATGTGACAAATATTATAAGAATATTATATCACCGATAAGCGCAAATGCGAGAATACAAAGAGATGTACAAGTATGAACAATACAAAAGGCGCTCACCAGTTTACAGAAGGAAAACTCGAGAGACGCGCAGGGGGACCTGGAAGGATAGGCTTCAAACGGTCTGCTGGAGATTCACGCTACCGTTGCCCTCTTAGGTCAGCAACTGAGAGAATCCACAAGCTCCAAGCTTCAGGATCTAGACATGAGGATCCAGGGGAGTCAGAACTCCCCAGCGAGTGGTGATGCGAATGCTAGATGGCGTGTAAAGATAAGCACACGCGTATCGATAAATCCGAATCATAAACATGCATTGAAAACTGTGTCATGAGCACAAGCATGCAGGAGCAAGTAGATATATAGCAAGTGATATCAAGTAGGGAATACTCATGGTATAATAAGATAAGAGTAGGAGACTGGTGGAATAGAACACAAGTGGTAAAATAGGATGTGAGCAAGTATAATATAGTAATGATCATAAACCGAAATCCGATGTAAAATCCGATGAAAGCATTGACAAAGCATACAATGGATACATAGTTGACATCTTTTATTATTATTACTCGTTTGACCCATATATCTAGGTATGTGTCCTGGTGTACATCTCAAAACACATACATCCATATATAAGTAAGTGGAGGTTGGCTATTGGAAGCTGATGAAGAACTGATAGCTCATACTTATAGCAGTTCCCGTCCGCCCGGGATACAGCCATTGGGGGCCTGAAATTCCCCTAACACGCATCTTCTGGGGGCATAAATCCCCTTAACATGAATCGTCAATTTAGTATTCCACTACTATAAGCAAGGTATCATACCGGCATCCATCACTTCCTTTCATTCCCCGTGTAAGTTGTCCTTTTTATAGCTTATTAAGCATAATTATCAGATTACGAGAATGAGTAGGAACATAACTGGTCATAACAGGAGTACATAATAAGCATAACGGGAGTTCATAACAGTATAACAGGAGTGCATAACAAGAGATCATGTACTACATTTCCGTAATGTGATAATCATGAGTAGAGAGTTAATCATAATTGGTGTCAGGTTTTAACATGACAATGACAAGTGTTTAGGGAGGTGACATGTAATAAGTCATGTTATAACGGGAGACAAGTGATATAACATGAGCCGGTGTCAAGTAGTAGCATGTCGGGTGTCGGTGATAACATATCAGTTGTTAAGTGATATAGACATGTGTATGTCAAATGTTAACATAACAAGTATATACATAACAAGTGATAGAGTAATAGCTGAGTATAATCAAGCGGAGCTGAGCAGGCTTGAGGCACAGACAGCGAATAGTGTTTAGTCGCTAAAGCGCTTGGCGAGGTCACCGGGACGACTCGACTTAAGTGCGAGTAGAAAATCCGGCAGCATTTTGCTTAGACGGATTTAACGAATAAAGTGCTGAGCGCTAAGTATGCCCACCAGGCGGAGCTGAGAGACCTGATGGTCTAAGCGCACTCCTCTTTCGAGGAAATGGGTGGAGCCCGGAGGCTAAAGTACGCTCGGGTTTAGGCGCACTCTCGGTAGTTACCACGAAACAAATAAGGGTACAAGCCTAAACCGTTGGGTAGCCAGCCTGAGAATGGGCAGAACCCAGAGTCGGTACAAGAGTACCTGTGATGTTAGTACCACACGAATAAGCTATATTGTGATAATATTTATTCTACCGTAGAGTAGTGAAGCCTGAAGGCTGGGTAGAGAACCCGGGACCAAAGTATGCTCAGGGTCTAAGCGCACTCTCGATAGCTACCACAAACCAATAAGGGTACATGCCTGAAATCATTGGGTAGCCAGCCTGAGAGTGGGCAGAAACCCAGAGTTATACAAGGGTACTTGCACGAGTTGTTCTATTCTATTACAAGCATTACAGTATATCAGTCCGGTACAAGTTAAGACATGTCCACAAAATACTACACACCACCAGTACAATCACACCGGACTGATACTAAATACAATACAATACCAATTCTAAAAGAAATCAATTTCGCGAGAAAAGTCACTCGCCTAAAATACCACTTTTAAAGCTTTGCGTGTCCGAGATCCCGGGAGAGGAAAAACACGAAACGAGTAAAGGAGAGGGGGGCTTGGCCTTTGGGTGGCCGTCGGCTCTAGGGTGGTGCGCCACCCGTTGGTGGCCTAGGTAGTGATCGGCCTCAAAGAGGAGGGAGAGAGGAAGGGAAAGGTGATGGCGTTGGTGGTGGTGTTATTTGGTGAAGGAGATGGATTTTGATGGAGGAATGAAAGGAAAGTGAAGGAGGTGATGGTGAAAGTGATGTTAGAGGTTGAAGTAGTGGTGGACGAGGTGGTGTTGTGGTGATGAAAGCGATGGTGGTGGTGGAGAAGTATAGATGAGATGGAGATGGAAAAGGGTGTAATAAAAGATGGTGGCGGTGACGTCGTTGGAATAGTCGCCAGAAAAGTCGTTGGAGTGGTCACTGGAGATGTTGCCGAAGAAAGGGGCTCGGCCCCTAGCCAAGCATGGTGGCCGGCCTAGGGTGTGGTGGTGGAGTGGTTTTGTGGTAGAGTTAAGTGGTGGTGGTAGTTTTAGAGGAGGTAAAGGAGATGGTGGGTTTTGATGGAGTTTTGGAGTTTGTGGTGGTTTAAATGGAGATGGAGGAGGAAGAAGTTGATGATAGGGAGTTGGAGAAGTTGTAGTTGTTTTGATTGTGGTGGAGAAGAAGGAAGGGTTGATGGTGGTTAGGGTTTTGATGGAGATAAAATGAAAAGGGAAGGAGAAAAGGGTTTTATATTTTTGGGATTGGAGTTAAAGGAGAAGAAAAAAGAATTAAAGGAAGGGGTTTTTTGTAAAAGGGAGAGGGTGAGGTGGCCTTGGCCGGCCATGTGATGGGAGAGGGTAATTGAGTGGTTTGGAGGTGATGGGAGAGGGTAATTGAGTGGTTTGGGATATTTTGAAAGAGAGATTTTGGTGGAAAGGTTTAGAAGGTAACGAAAGAATGGAGAATGTTTTAGAATATGGTGGAAGGAAAAGAAAGGAAAGAAAAAGGAAAAAGGAATTATTTGATTGGAAGAAAAATTGAAAATAATTAAAGTGACGGATTTCCCAGATTCGGTTACGGATGCAGAAATCTTTCGAAAAATACCAGAATTGTCCGAAAATCAAGTATCTCGGAACGACCCGCAAAAATTCTCAAAAATCAAGATTATTATTCTAAGAATCATAGTGAAATCTGTTAATTTTTTTTTATGGTTTTCAAATTAAAAATTCTGAAATCGACCGCCCCGATATCGGTCGACACCAAATCTAGCTGAAATCTGATAAATTCTGAAAATCCTTGAAAATGCATTAAGATAGTAAAAATTATTCTAAGAAAATATGTGAAAGCGGTTTCTTAAAATTTGACTATATTTGTAAATTAAAAATCTAGAAATAAACCAGCAGTGTCGATTAATCTCGATTTTAGGTTTTTTTTATAAAAATATACAAAAAAAATCTGAAAAATTATGAAAAATCTAAAATATTGGAAAAAGTATTTGAAATTGAAGTCAGTCAAATTGGCCTGGCGGAAAGACTAAATCAAACAATATACTAGGATCGGGTGCTCGGTCCAGACTAGGGCACGAACCCGGTTCTTACAAAATAATCACATAAATAATCATAAAACAAAAACAAATATAGGAAGTAAATAAAAAAAAATACGATAAAAAAATCTGAATACGCAACTAAGTACGTATTCTGGGAACCGGCTGTTACAAAATGCTTGCTATGATCAACTCTTGATATCATGAGAAACTATTATATACAACCTTTGTAGCATATATGTCATGTACTTAGAGTGTGACATCATGCAACCGGGGAGCAGTGCTAGGACAAGACGAAAGATATAAACATGTCAAATGTGATTTGCATGTGAAAACCTGCTAAAACGTGTAACGAAGAAAATAGGACAAGCCAGTTTTAACACAGGTACTTTCCTATATTGCTAGGATGCTTGTAGTTGTAGAGTGTGGTTGCGAAATGCGTGGAACTTTTTGGCATGTCAAGCTTTAAGGTTGACAGCATAATTATTATAAATTGTCGGATATATTTTATACTTGTATATACATATAAGTTTATCTGAATAACTAATGCAAATAAAAGTTTGATGTGATTCTTTCGAAATTATCATCTACCAAGAGATGGAGCAACAGTTCTCTGTAATATGTCTTAATGATTTTCACTCATAAAGCACATGTCATATTTTCATAATCTATGCACCAGATCCATATTTAAAAAAGTTAAAACCACCCGTCTCCTACCCCTTGTCTCGTGTAAAAATTGTTTGTTATTATGTATGGCTAGTTGGTCTGTTTCTATTCAGTAATTTGAAAACAATATCTGACTTTTTGAGATTTATTATGGGAATGAAGATTGCTAGAAGCATTATGCAAATACACTTACCCATGAAGCCATAAACATATTCAAGTGTCTGTAACCTTTTTTCTCTACCAATTTTTTTACTTGCACGTTCGAAGTATCTTTAGTACCTAATTTGTACCTGACATTAATTGCCATGATTCTGAAATGACCTAAATCAATATTTTAGATGCTAAATGGCTCCGAAGATCTTAGAAAGCCTACAAAATAACAGCTTATGATGAGTTTTTTTGTCTTTTAATTTACTACTAGCTATGGATACACTGATCTATGTGTTATTAAGTTTATATTTCTGAAACTGCAAACAAATAACATTAGTAGCATGTTGACACATGGAATGCATTGTACTTGCAGTTTTACATGACCAGCTCAAATCTGAAATTTAGGGGAGAAGTCATTATTGATGAATGAAATTAGTTAAGGATTCTAGGGTGCCAATGGGGATTTCTTTCAGTCATTCATGGTCAACTTTGTAAGGTTATGATTTGCTTAATCTTTAGGTAGAGATTTGGTAATTGCTTCACCAAGGACTGAAGCAGAACACTCTAATATGTATGTTTTATGCGTGCCTAGTAATGGTTTTTCATTTTGCTCTTTCTGTTTGTTTTATTTCGGAGTTCTGTCATTATCTTACATCAATAGCACTCTATTGTGAAATTTTCTTCTGGTACTGTCTAAACCATACCGAGGCTTTGTGTTCTAATTGCTCGTGCTATAAATTTAGTACTACAGTTTGTCATTTAGAATCAAACATTTTGTTTTTGCAGGATGCTGCATTGAACCTTGGAGTCCTGTCTGAGAAAGAATTTGAAGAACTTGTTGTACCAGAGAAAATGGTTGGCCCCTCTGACTAATAAGCCATTTTGAATTACATAGAGAAATTATTAAGGGGTAGCCAGTCACACCGCTTCTGTAGTCATAGCTGGACGTGCGGTATGGGCTGAGCGAGACAAACACCGAAGGTCAATAAGGCTTCATTTTTGTCTACATTTGTAATTACCATTGAATTTTTTGTGTCAAAACATTCTTTTGGCTCAGAAAGGGCTACTCATATTGCTCACCTTTGGTTTTAATAAGAGGTGATTTGCCATTGTAACAGAAATGGTTTTCGCTATCACAAGATAAATTTATGTTATTCGACCTCAAGGGCATGATGTTTGAACTTCTTGCCGTCTTGGTTGTGCGTTCTAGTTGTACAAACACAATCACATTCTTTTCCAGTTTGAACTAGGAATTTCTGCCATGATAACTGGCCTCGAGTATATTGTTATTGACAGCAGATGCAGTATTTACGCTGCACGCTCATTCTGCTTAAACTTTTGTGGAGAGAAGGATGTTGCATCACATGGACAATCCTATGGTTGCAAGCTGCACTTGGAATTTGCCAGCAGTTGCTAGCATTCCTCCTTATCTTCAAGGTTCTCTTGTAGCTGGCTTACTGGCTGGTACTTTGAATCTTGTATTGTTGTTGACATATTTGAACCTGTGATTCTCAGAAATTTGTTGTCTACCCACAACGCAAGATAACTGAAAGGTGCCATGCATTCATCAATGCTGTTTCTTACTAAATTTCTTTTAAATTTTCTCATGGCAGAAAATTTAAATGCTGGGATTTAAATTGTTCAAATAAAGAGTGGTCGGGGTACATGACAAAAGCCATGTATATTGTATGACAAAGCTTGGAGACTCACAATATGGCTCGTTGTGATTTTTTAAAAAAGTACAAAGGAAAAAAAAGAAAATACAATGCGGTATGATATCATTAGTCATGGTTATCAAGATCTTTAGTGTTTTTTTTTTTTTTAAACGAAGTATGTAGCTGTAATTTGGTCTTAAACTAAGCAAGAAATCCATCCTTTTTCTAAACGAACTTTTAATCATCATAAAGGGTGAAGAATCAAACTCTGCAATGCTTTTTTTTTTTTTTCCCTTTCTTTTTCTAGTATTGTCTGAAATAAACCTTTTGCGAAATTGATATGCTAAATGAATATACCTGTTGAAACTGACTAAATCTGATATTCTAGTTTTATCATTTAAGTAATAAAATGAGCAACTGCAAAATTGAAGTCTTCTTTTAATGACTCTTCTGAATTTGACTCTGTCATGAGGGAAATTCTACTCACACCCGTCTTCTCCGCCAAGGGCGGACCTATTAGTTGGCTGGGCCGGGCTACAGCCCGGCCCATTTTTTCATATATTGCCTTAAAACTCTCTTCATTTTGATTCTTTTTCATATATTGCTTTACACCTCCTTTTATTTTGATTTTCTTTTGGTAAATTTATCCATGTTTCCGCCCCTGATTTAGTGGAGAATATTGTTTTATTCTTGTGACAAATTCATATAATTCGTAAGCATATGTTATAAAAAGTTGTAGCCCACTCAAAAAAATTTTCTGGTTCCGCCCCTGTTCTCCGCTGTCTACACCCATCCTTAAAATGAATTTTCTGAATTACAATTTTCGGCGGCGGCACTTTCGACGTCTCTCTCATCACCATCGAAGAGGAGATTTTCAAAGTGAAGGCCACTCCGGTGACATGCACAGCGGGAAGGTGAACATCTGAAGGAACGAAAACAAGAGACAAATGCAGAGTATGAGGATTTAATGGCTTCTGTTGGTGTGAAAAAATTCTGCTAGAGTTTATAGTTTACACAGAGTCAAAATGATTGATTTCATTTTAAGATTTGGATATAAAAATTTTAAATTTGAAGGTGAGAAGTAATCAGGCGTTTTTACAATTAACCAGAAGAGGGAAGGTAACTGATTTAACAATCATAAACAGTGACTTAATTTATTTCTGTTCCAAAGCACTAATTTAGAGACGGAACCAATCAGTTCTGTTATGGGTGTAAACCAAGTTGTAACTCTATTATCTGCTTCTGCATTGTTCAAGTACAAAAAAAAATGAATTTAATATCAGCCAGTATGCCATATGTAATTTGTATTATTTCAGTTGCCCAAAATCCTTTTGTTAAATTTTCTGGTTATTTCATGTCAGTGCAGCCATTCACTGAGTAATTTGCCTTATTATGTCCAGAAACTTGATGAAATTTAATGCATTTAAACAGACTTGTTGCCCCATAGTTAATATGTCAGTCAGTTATATTTCTGTTATCTGCTGTGGTTACACTGAGCTATTTCTCGTTTTTGTTGTGGTTTACTAAGCTCTCCATGTATTGTTCTATCTGCTATGCATGCATAATGCAGGGAGTTGCATAGATAGCAGATGTATACATCATCACGTGGAAGAACAAGGAAATCATAGAAGATGTTCTACCACTGCTTGGTCTTGAGAAGCATGAGGCAAAGGATTATGCTCGTCCAGATGCTCTGTTTCAGGTTCAAATTTTATTCTACCCTGATGACCTTCAAATTTTTTCTCCCGAGGCTTCAACTGCGCATGTAAACGGCTTATAGCTGTTTGTCTGTATATCTCGTATGCAGGAACCTTTGCACCGGATCAGTTTTTGGAGTCTTTGCTTGGACACACTCCTGGGTCCGTCAGTTCTGCGACAGACATTGCATAATTATAAACCAACGAAACTGATGTTGGTGAGAATGGATCATAAAATTTGTTCCCTCCACATGTTCACTTGTATCAGTTCTGTAACCTGTTTTCGCAACCTGTTTCTTTTTGTTCTTTCCACTTCAACATCTTTAACGCCACTCTGTCTGTCCGCTCCTCTCCGAGCTACTCCTCGATGTCCTCGTAATCATCCTCCAAGTCTCCGGCTGAGGATGCGTTCGAGTGGAGATCATCCCATGTTCTAGCAAAGCTCTCTCTCTCTCTAACAGACCTCCCAGAGGATTAGTCCGAAGGAAAAAAAATTACCTTACCCACACGGAAAACAGTAGCCGAATTATGAGAAATATTTCTAAAAATACGTTTATTTTTTGTTCGTTCTAAATGGCCCAATGAATAACTGCCACCCATGTCCCAATGAACTCTCTTGGTCCTAATAATATTAGTTTGTCTCCATGAAGTCTAAAGGTTCACAGTGAGATCAATCTTTCCAGACAATCAAAGGAGTTTTTATAATAACTTTTATTTTACATATTGAAATAGTACAAGAAAAAATTTATTAGAAGCTAAACTCCATTACCTTTCCATTGATATATTACATGATACGTTTTATTTAACTAAATTGTTTCAAATATTTAAAAACTCATCAGTTGTGAATGAGATCTGCAGTACGACAGTTGCGACCAACATGCAATATTTCAGTCATAATTTAAGGTATATGTATCCAATAGGGACATGGTATGAACCGTTGGAAAGTAGACTCGATTGTATTATCTTTCCAACGGTATATAATACGGTACCATTTAGTCCTAACACACTGGTAAACTGAGCCTAATATTATAGGTTCTGATGTTTAACAGATTTCTGTACCTATAAAGAAGATCCACTATTTTATTCAAAATGATTGTCTTGTCCGGAATTTTTACAAGAAAAATATGGGGGAACATAAATTGAAGACTTTCTTAGATGATACAAGTTAATCACTATATAACATGAGAATTTTTTCTAAAAATTTCGAAAATAAACAAAATAGACTTATATCAAGAAGATCTCCCTCACCTATAGATTTCTTCCTCTTCTTTGTGGCCGTCGAATCTCCACCTTGCTGCTGGTGCCATGACCGGCCATCACCAAGAGAAAAAGAAAGAAACTGAATTAGAGAAATCAAGAGAGAGAAAAAAGATAGATTTTTTTTTAGGGTTTCATCTACCTACCAAGAGAGATAGGGAAAGAGAGTAGAGAAGGGGCCGCCCCTCCCTCGAGGCCGTCGCCGGCGGCCTCCCGCGCGCCGGCCACCGGCCCTGGCTGGACACAGCAGCCACGGCTGTTGCTGTGGCCGAGCCCAATCAGGGGGGAGGGGGGAAGGAATTGTGAGAGAGGGAGAGATTGGGAGAGAGAGAAGTTGAAGAGATCTCAAATTTGAGGGGTTTTAGGGCTTACCATGGAGATTTCTCCTCTAGGGAGAAGATGAAGATGATGAGCTCTCATTGGACTCTTTTAAGATCCATACCCATCTAATTTTACAAGTTTACCATGGCCGATTTCATCCAAGTATCAAATTCTCAAATCAAAAAGATCTAGGCCCTTTATCTCCCCTCCCATGCACACCTACTCTCTCCACTAACAAAAAAAATATAAAAATTTCTCATGGTTGCGCTTTCTTCATAAATACACATATTTCATGTATAATACTAGTATATCTATACAATGAAGTACTATGTGCACAATAACTATGATGTATGTATATTCATACATACCACTCAAAAATTTCAAAATTATTGAAATTAATTACATACTCAATTAATCAATATTAAATTTTTTTCTCACATTCTATATAGTCTTAATAACCCAAGATTTATATTATTAAATTGGGGTTAATAATCTGGGGTATTACAGTTCTATCTCCCTTATAAAAGTTTCATCCTCGAAACTTGCTACCTGAAATGAGTAAGCATAAAATTTTCACATTTCTTTTGCATATCATAAATGAAATCACCTAGAGGGGGGGTGAATAGGTGATGGCTATATGATAATGGCAATTATGCGGAATTTAAAAATTTAACTCTAAACAATTAGCACAATACAATATTTCTTGCAAGTAAAGGACAATGTAAAATTGCAAGTAATAAAAGAGATAGAGTTAGAGAAATTTGAGCAAACGCAAACACGCCGATATGTTTCCGAGGTTCGAGCCACGCTCTACGTCCCCGCCTTCACACTTGAAGGATTTCCACTATTGAGGATCCCACCGGATCAACAATACAAGGACAACACTTGTCCGTCTCCCGTGATGACACTTCACCACCTTGAGCACACTAGCTCGCCTTGAGGCCGATGCCTCTACAACTTCACTCAATTACAATGGAAGTGATCACACTTGATCACTTTTACAAATAGCTCACTAAGCACAATCCTAGAACCAAATAGTAGACTTAGAGTATGGGATTGTGTAGTGCAAAACTAGAGAGAAGTAGAGGAATAGGCTCCAAGAAAGGTGATGGAAATTTAGGCTTTGGAGAAAAATCTTTTCTTTTGAAAACTTTGGAAATCTTTGAAACTCTTTGTCAAAATTCACTTGATAGCTCTAAAATCATTAGTCATTTCATATGAAGTGACCACCTATTTATAGGGGTCAAAAACTGCTCAAGAGATTCGTTGGAGACAAATCCCAAAAGTCAAAGAGTCAGAAAATATAGCTGTTGGGTCTGTCAGAACTTTTGACAGACAGCCGGTCGACCGGGTCGGTCGACCGCCAACGGTCAAAAATCCGACCGTTGGGGCTCACCGGTCGACTGGGTCGGTCGACTGGCATTTCCAGAGAGCAGCAGGTTGAGGGCCGGTAGAGTATCGGTCGAGTCCCGGTCGACTGATACTTTCCAGAGAGCAGCAGGTTGGGGGCCGGTAGAGTATCGGTCGAGTCCCGGTCGACTGATACGCACATGCACAAAATTGTGCATGCCGGTCGAGTGCCGGTCGAGTGCCGGTCGACCGGGCACTGTGAAGTTCTGAAAAATCAGAACTTACAGAACCTGAAATATTGGAATTTTGGTTTTGGGTCTTGGGTTAAATATTTGGACTTGTAAAAGCATAGAGTATGAGCATGTGTCATACTACTATCATGTAAAAATAGTTTGACAAAAATTCTTTTGATAAAACTTGTTTTTCCACAAAATGTTTTTCCAAAACTAATCTTTTTCTAAAAGCTTATTTCCAAAACAAGTTCTCTTTAAAAGCTAAGTTGGAATTGAAAATTATGAAGCCATAAACCACTCTAGAAAATGTGTGTGTGTGTGTGATATCCCATATCTCTACTTCTACTATCTAGTTTTGACAAAATATTCTAAAATGAAAATAAACAAAGTACAAATCTTGAATTCTTTAGCAAGTCTTGATCTTCTTCTTGAACTTTCTTCAACGCAAATTCCGAAGCTTCCTATGTGCTTTAGCTTGGGAATGCAAATGTTGGGCAAACTCCAAAAGTGTGAGTCTTTTAGCGGAGTTGTCAAAATCTGTTTCTTGAACCTGAAATACTTCAAAATCAAGATTATTAAATACATAACTAAATATGTTTTGCTATCATCAAAATAACCGGGATAATGGCCTTTGGGCCAACAATCTCCCCCTTTTTGATGATGGCAAAACATATGTAGTTATCACAAGATATTTTGGGTAGAGTCTTCAAATGAAGCTCCCCCTCAACATATGCATATATAAAAATCATGCAAGCATATACCAAAATCATACTCAGGCACAGTGATAAAAAATAAACATCACACATCCATGCCCATAGAAAATATCAACCACACATGTCATATCATAGATAAAGGAAATGAGTCTCAACATGACATAAATACATGTCCACACAAACAATACATGTCCACAACACAAAAAATAAATAGAAATAAACATCACACATCATGCCATAGAAAATATCAACCACACATGTCATATCATAGATAAAGGAAATGAGTCTCAACATGACATAAATACATGTCCACACAAACAATACATGTCCACAACACAAAAAATAAAAGATGTCCAACACAACAAAATAAGTCAAGTACATAACAAAATAACAAAAGAGTCATAACAAAATATCTCTCTCCAAATAACTCTCCCCTTTTTGACATCATCAACAAAGGGGAGGTCACTCAGCATCATCACTCAGTCGCCTCATCATCCTCCTCCTCGTCCTCGGCCATCGTCTGGTCATCACCATCATCTGAGGAAGAAGAGGACTCTACCTCCTCTGTATCCACGGCATCAACTCTGGGGCGCGGTGGTGGAACAGACACGCGAGCTCTGGGAGGGAAAGGAGGACCAGCAGCAGGAAGACGACGAGCTCCCGGAGTCCCATCAGGAACGATTATGTCCAATTTAGAGAACAGAGATTGGAACTGAACGTCCACATATCTCATGGACTCAGCCATATATGACAAGTCGTTCCGGACCTCCGCCCGAAAAGTAGCATCCATCGCAGCACGAGCCTCCATGTCTGCCCGAAGAGAAGCATCACGAGCAGCCATATCTGCACGAAGTGCAGAGATTTGCTCACCGACCCAGGCCTGATGTGCCTCGATCTGCGAGCGGACCTCAGAAGCAGAAGCACCCTGAAACTCAGGAGCAGGAAAAACAGGAGGTGGAGCTGGATCAGCTGCAGGAACAGGTGGTGGTTGCACAGCTGCGTGTCGACGCAACTGAGCTTCCATCATCTTCAGGGCAGCAGCATTGAAATCTGAAGAGGGTTTTGAAGGGGCTTGACCAGAGAAATCAAAATCTAGAGCCCTAAGCAAATGGGTAATGAGCATGCCGTAAGGCAGACTCCTACCAGCAGTACGAATCTGATCACCACTCATGTGAGAAGCGATCACTCGAGGGAAATTTATCTTAATGCCTTTAAGGAGGCAATAGATAATCAAGGGAACAGGACCTCGAGCATGGCTAAATTCACCGGATTTTGGCACGATGTTATGAAAGACAATCTTAGCAAGGACCTGAGATTGGAGAGTATACTGACTCACAATCTCATTCCTCACTAGATCGGGATTGTCATCCTGGTGAAGAAGAGTGGATGCGGTGAGTGAAGACTCACCCTCCGGATATCCAGGAAAATCATGTAGGTCATAGGAGTAAACATCTATTCCATCAGTGGAAAGATGAAGAATTCTAGCAAATTGACCTAGGGAGATGTTGATGTCCCTACCCATCACCCGGGAAATGATCCGGTTCCCACTAAACTCAAAATTTGCATAAAAGTAGGGAACCAAAGAAGTGTAAACTTTCTCCCTAATGGAGAGAAAATCTACAAGATTGTTAGCACGAAGTATTGGGGGATATCTAAATGTTCGAAATCATGCATAGCCACAAATCTACCTGAAATGGTATTCCTAGGGGCTAAGTGAGTATAACGATCAGAGGCAAGATCGTTACGGAACATAGGTTCAGACCTAGGGGCTTGAGTTGAGGATTGGGCAATGCCCTTTCCCTTCTCAGAACGATGTCTCTTTGGAGCCATGATAAAAAATCTAATTTTTAGGTTTTTGAACGTAAAAGCACGATCTAGATAGATAATCAACCTAATATGAAGACAAATGAAATGATAGATCTAATCTAGAAAGAAAGAAGGAACAAGTGAAAAATTCGAAATTTACCTTTGAGAAAAACTGAAACCCTAGCCTGAAATCCAGAAATTTTGAGAATCCGACGGATGGATCGGCTTGAAATTGAAGATCCGAGTTAGAATTGAGAGGATTGAAATGGGTTTTGAAGGATTTTAGGATCAGTTGAACGGATTGGAAGAAGGAAATTTTGGGGAAAATGGGTCTGCGGTCGCTGGTGAGAGAACTGAGAGAGAGAGAATGCGAAACAGTGGAAAAAGGTCAAATATATGCCAGAATGCGACTATCGGTCGACTGGTGTTGAGGGACCGGTCGACCGAAAACAAACAGAGAGTTCTGCATCTAAATCGGTCGACTGGCCCTATACCAGCAGTCGACCGGTAGCACAAAAAAAATCAAAAATATTTTCTCAGACAGAGCCGGTCGACTGGGGTTAGGGGCCAGTCGACCGGTAAGTCTGAAAAACCAGCTACCAGGTTCTGACCAAAAAAAAATTTTATAAATAAACATTATAAAAATATGTTATATATAATAATCAGGAATAACACAATTATTTTTAAATCTTCATTTAGTGATCATATCAACAAAACTTCACACAAAATTATTTAATTTTATTTTACATATTTAAGCAAAGGTATAAAGATGTTGAAGCCGAATACCCAGTGACGGGTTCTGAACTTCATCCTCTTGATTCCTCTTGAATGAGTTGAGGTGCGCAATTGCCATCTTTAAGGTATTTGCTCAACTATGAAAATTTCAAATGTTTAATTTTATTTATGAAAATAAAGTGTATATGCATACAAGTGTATAATCACAAAACTAAACTAAACATATAGATACACAAAGATTGGACATGTGGACAAGTATGACAAAAGCATAACAATACAAAATATGAAAATTAATACAAGGCATGTACACAATATGATAGAAGGGTAGTTCTATATAAGCATGTATCAATTATGAACAAAAGCAAACTAACAATTCCATACATATGTATACATGTCAAAAAGAGATCAAAATTGAACATGGTATATACAATCATGTTAGAGTTGCAAGTTTATACTAATCATGTATCAATGAAGCATAAAACTAAACTAGCAATCCTAAAGCAATTGTATATACAAAATTAAAAAAAATAAATTCTTAAATGAGATGTTACCAATTATTTACGGGTAGTCTCCAAAATAGGTGCCTCCACGATAGTGATGCAAGCTAGATTTGAACTTTGAGCTTAGTTGCATCTACCACCCGGGCACCGTCTCCCCCTAAGTCTTGGAGGAAGTAGATCCACCTGTGTCACCTACATTAGGAGGATCTTTTGGTACCCAAATCTTTGAGGGTCCTTTAGGGTTAGTACCGGGGCGAACCCAAACATATTTATTTTTAACATTATTCTTAGCATAACAAAATTTTTCTAGATGGCCTTTGCGGCCACAATGAGTGCAAACATAAATCCTACCACTACCATATATGTATGCATGCTTGTGAGTGTGAGTATGTTTCCGTGCATGTGTATGTGCATGTTGTGCATGTTTCCCTTGGGGTGTTCCCTTAGGAAATTTAGAAGCTATCTTTTCAAATCAAATGCACAATTTTAAGTGTGGAGTCCAAAGCATCAACACGCTTTTGGATCTCAACAAAATCATTTTTATCTATTGAAACCAAGGGGGTTTTACCCTTATTTGCAAGTTTAATTTTTCAAAATCATTTTTCAATTTTTCAAATGCACTAGATAAAACATCTTTTTCTTTAACAACTATTTCTACTTTATGTTTTAAAGCCTCATTTTCTCTTTTTAATTTCTTATTTTGAGATTGTGAAATTTCATACCTATTTTGCAATTCTTCAAAGAAATGTGCAAGTTCATCCATAGTCAAATCATCATCTTCTAAGGTGTTTTCTAGAGTTACCTTTGGTACATCCTCCCCATGTGCCATGAAACACATGTGCGCGGCGTCGACTTCCTCTTCGGATTCCGACTCCGTGTCATCCCAAGTAGCCACCATGGCCTTCTTCTTTCTTTGCCCGTTCTTGGATGTGGTCGCTTGTAGAGCGGGGCACTCGGCAATGAGGTGACCAATCTTCTTGCAATGGAAGCAAGGACCGGGCTCCTCTCTTTTTTTTCAAATCTCCCTTGAGGTTTCCCTCGCCGGAAATTGCTTTGTCTTCCTTTTTGTAGAACATCTTGCCCACCTTCCGGATGAGCATGGCGAAGTCTTCATCGCACTCGTCCGATGAATCATCCTCGTCTTGAATTGTTGGAGCGGCTTTGAAGGCTATTGATTTCTTCTTGGGTGCCTCCCTTTCTTCTCGTACCTTCATCTCCATCTCATGTGTTTTGAGATTGCCGATGAAGCCGGAGAAGTCCATCTCCTCTTTGTCATTTAGCTCTTTGAGGGTTGTCGCCTTGACTTCCCAAGCTTTAGGAGAGCTCTAATCACCTTTCTTATCTTTTGATCGTTGTCAATCTTGTCACCTAAGGAAGAAAGAGCATTAGTTATTTTTGTAAAGCGAGTGAGCATGTCATCAATGCTCTCATTATCAATCATGTAAAAATTCTCATATTGAGAACGTAGCAAGTCAACTTTTGCTCTCTTGACTTGTGACGTTCCCTCATGAGTCACAATAAGCATGTTCCAAACTTCATATGCCGATTTACAATTAATGATGCGTGCAAGGTCATCTTCATTAAGTGCTTGTGTTAATGCATATTGTGCCCTAGCATTAGCTTCATAGTCCTGGTGGTATCCTCGGACCATGTGCTCTCACTAGTGGGTTCAATGAATTCTTTGGTGACGGCCCTAGCTACCTTGACTCCTAGGGATTTTAGAAAAAGGTTCATCTTGACCTTCCAAATAGGGAAGTTCAAGCCATCAAATTTGGGTGGGGACTTAATGCTTGAAAAATCTAGAGATGCCATGTATGATGAATAAAATGCACAATATATAATAAATGCAACAAATGTATATAGCCAACTAAAGGATCTCCCTAAGGTTGTTAGACCTAAGTTGTAGGGTTAGGCTCTGATACCAATTGAAATCACCTAGAGGGGGGTGAATAGGTGATGGCTATATGATAATGGCAATTATGCGGAATTTAAAAATTTAACTCTAAACAATTAGCACAATACAATATTTCTTGCAAGTAAAGGACAATGTAAAATTGCAAGTAATAAAGAGATAGAGTTAGAGAAATTTGAGCAAACGCAAACACGCCGATATGTTTCCGAGGTTCGAGCCACGCTCTACGTCCCCGCCTTCACACTTGAAGGATTTCCACTATTGAGGATCCCACCGGATCAACAATACAAGGACAACACTTGTCCGTCTCCCGTGATGACACTTCACCACCTTGAGCACACTAGCTCGCCTTGAGGCCGATGCCTCTACAACTTCACTCAATTACAATGGAAGTGATCACACTTGATCACTTTTACAAATAGCTCACTAAGCACAATCCTAGAACCAAATAGTAGACTTAGAGTATGGGATTGTGTAGTGCAAAACTAGAGAGAAGTAGAGGAATAGGCTCCAAGAAAGGTGATGGAAATTTAGGCTTTGGAGAAAAATCTTTTCTTTTGAAAACTTTGGAAATCTTTGAAACTCTTTGTCAAAATTCACTTGATAGCTCTAAAATCATTAGTCATTTCATATGAAGTGACCACCTATTTATAGGGGTCAAAAAACTGCTCAAGAGATTCGTTGGAGACAAATCCCAAAAGTCAAAGAGTCAGAAAATATAGCTGTTGGGTCTGTCAGAACTTTTGACAGACAGCCGGTCGACCGGGTCGGTCGACCGCCAACGGTCAAAAATCCGACCGTTGGGGCTCACCGGTCGACTGGGTCGGTCGACTGGCATTTCCAGAGAGCAGCAGGTTGAGGGCCGGTAGAGTATCGGTCGAGTCCCGGTCGACTGATACTTTCCAGAGAGCAGCAGGTTGGGGGCCGGGTAGAGTATCGGTCGAGTCCCGGTCGACTGATACGCACATGCACAAAATTGTGCATGCCGGTCGAGTGCCGGTCGAGTGCCGGTCGACCGGGCACTGTGAAGTTCTGAAAAATCAGAACTTACAGAACCTGAAATATTGGAATTTTGGTTTTGGGTCTTGGGTTAAATATTTTGGACTTGTAAAAGCATAGAGTATGAGCATGTGTCATACTACTATCATGTAAAAATAGTTTGACAAAAATTCTTTTGATAAAACTTGTTTTTCCACAAATGTTTTTCCAAAACTAATCTTTTTCTAAAAGCTTATTTCCAAAACAAGTTCTCTTTAAAAGCTAAGTTGGAATTGAAAATTATGAAGCCATAAACCACTCTAGAAAATGTGTGTGTGTGTGTGATATCCCATATCTCTACTTCTACTATCTAGTTTTGACAAAATATTCTAAAATGAAAATAAACAAAGTACAAATCTTGAATTCTTTAGCAAGTCTTGATCTTCTTCTTGAACTTTTCTTCAACGCAAATCCGAAGCTTCCTATGTGCTTTAGCTTGGGAATGCAAATGTTGGGCAAACTCCAAAAGTGTGAGTCTTTTAGCGGAGTTGTCAAAATCTGTTTCTTGAACCTGAAATACTTCAAAATCAAGATTATTAAATACATAACTAAATATGTTTTGCTATCATCAAAATAACCGGGATAATGGCCTTTGGGCCAACAATAAAATCTTTCTTTGATGCAACATCTTTCTCGATTATTCATCTCAAGATTCATTATGTCTCGATCAATTCTATACTATATCCTTACGATCCAAATTAATTTTGACTCACTTGATATTTTAATCATTCTCTTATTCCAGTGTCCCATACCACCGGCAGCTCATACTGAGGGCCACACCCCTAGCATAGCACATCCGAATTATGGCATGGGGGTACCATAATCTGAACATAAGACAGTGACCAAATATCTCACACTTCGGGATTAATCATACACGTAAGACTCCTACCCCCTTAAACCAATCATATCAAACAATATTTTCACATACATACAAAACATAACCATGCTATCAACCATAACAATAAGCCCTAGCAATCTAATACTCTTTCTATTATATTTATTCTAAGTCTATCCTCATTCTATATCCTGCGCTCTGATACCAACTGTAACGGTCCCAGATTCATATAATCTCATTAACATAAACATCTATATTGATTAACAGATTATCATACTCATCTCCAATATTCTTGAAAATTTCGACAGCACCTCATTTGTAAATACTGATATGTTCAAATATATATATTTCACATCACAATAATTTCGGTCAACACCAGCCTACTAATTCTCAATTCAAGCATATAAATCAAACTCAACAATCACCCACGCAATCATAATAATATTTCGGCTCCCAATAGCCTACTTATATGAAAACACAATAATTAAATATTAGAGAGCACCCCTCTCGGCATCCACAGAATAATGCCAAACTATTTTTAACTCCAACTCATCATAATCATAATTAAACTCATATCTCCATACAATACATGGATTCAGACTATCCATCTCACAATACTAACACTTGCTACAAGTACACGTCAAATAGGATAATGAATATATATAACAAGAACTAAATTACATCCTCAATACATTTATTATTAGCAAAATTTTCTACAAAATACATAAACCTAAAGTTGGTCTTCCGCCATGACGCGACCTGAAAACATGGAACTGGGAGGGGTGAGCTTAATAGCTCAGTGAGTAGAGATAGAAGAAAATCAGAGAATGGTGAATATAATCAATAATAAGTATGATTTTTCGAGTAATAGAGCAGATCTGGATGAATAAGAGAAACAAAATCAATAACATATGATGAAATAATTGGGCTCATAATCTTTGGGGACGGCCCGACTCTTTTTGGTCACTGATTTCTTGTTACATTTCTCGTATTCTATGCCACATGTTACAGGGTCTATAAGTTCAGTAAAATATTAGCTCGATAATTATAGTTTATTATCAAATTTTTCTTATGTATTCACAGTATGTATCACATATGTATTTCATATATCATGCACGGGCGCGCCAATCATACTCCCACTATCTTATATATTGTTTATGCATTCAAATAACACATGCATCACAAAACATACTTTTATATCATGTAATCTTATCACGCTTCACATATCACAATATCACATTATACTTCACAACATTCACCTGTCATATTTAATGAGAAACGTATTATATATTATTCATATGCATATGTAATTCACACGTGAAGTGTGAAAATTCTCCATCTTTCCCCTCCTGCTGTCTCCCGCCGGCCCCTTCCTCCTTATATAAAGATATATAATACAATAATACCGTCTTCCCCCTCCTACTGGCTCCCGCCCGACCCCTTCCTACTATATATATATATACGAATGCGTGTATGTATAAATATCATATAACAATAACACCGCCTTCCCCTCCCACCGGCTCCCGTCCGACCCCTTTCATATATATATTTACGTATATGATGTAATAACACCATTTTTCCCTCCTACCGGCTCCCGCTTGACCCTTTCCTCCAATGAGTATGAATGCAAAAGATATGTTTATATTTACAGGCAAATAACAACCAATGTAGTAATGATATGAATATCAATTAAAGTCTATGGTTTGCTTTCCAGCTCATCAACTCCATTACTAAATAATTTCATGTGATTCACTGTATGTGTATACATACACCCAGATAACAATCAATTCATTATATTACAGCAATTTGACCATTTATTATAGTTTGATTCTCAGCTTATCACTCCTATTATTGGAGAATGTATATAATTCACTGTATATGTGTATGCAAATGTAAGTTACAATTTACCTTCCTGTTTAGTAATTTTATTATCAATAAGATGTATATGATTCACTGGTTATACATTCACACATGAGTTGTACATCAACAATAAAGTGATCTACATATCTCATTCATATAGATTGAGTTCTCATCATATTATCAACAACTGCATATTCAAATAGAGGTGTATGCATATGAGTATTTATAGCTGTATACATCATGTCACACTTAATCACATTCATACTTCAGTATCATTCATATGCAACAATCATTTTACATACAAAATATTATCAATGTCAACCGTTCAATTTTTCGTCTAATCATTGATTACACTTTTAATACATATATTTCTAATTTGTACTAGTAAGTCTTATAGTTAATTATACTTCACCCTTCACACATCCTATTATTTAACTAGTAGAGTTGATTAATCCACTTGACCAAAGTCACTTTCAGTTAGCACATTTGTGGTTTTAAATTTTACATGTACACTCGTATAGTTTTTACTAACTATGCCATCATATCTTCTTCTTATTCTATATTAATTAATTAATCCTCTTCACATATAAATTGGGAAGAGGCTTAGATGTCCGAAGTCAGAGTAGAGGGTACTTAATTAAGTTAGCATATACAAGATTAACTCATATAGGCTTGCTGTCGAATGTAGTCTTGCTTATCTTTCTTAATTCCTAATGGTTGTATTCATAATCATAGATGAATACTTGACTTCTAAACTCAAATTTGTATCTTACGACCTTCAATCGTTCATCGAGCTAACTTGATTATTCATTAAATAAACCATCACAAAATCTTTCCATCCTGCCTGTGAAAATCATATCATTGCTTTGCGACATGGATAACTCAGTCTAATGCAATATGCGAAATCAAAGTGAAAGATACTAGAAATGTTGGCCCAAGGTTACAATCACCCATGATTAGTGTATTTTGATGATTACAAAACATATTAGTTATTTGTACTAATAACATTTGTTGTTTAAGTGTGTTTCAGATTTCTATTCATTCTAGAAGTCTTCTCTCACAAATACAAGGATTTTGGACTCAAGTCAACTCAATTGGGCTCAAGGAACAAGTGTTGAAGATATATGAAGAAGCCTATTGAAGATCTTGAAGTCCTTAGAAACTTTGTAAGAAATAGAATGTTAAAGTTTGAGTATATGAAATTTGGCTCTAGGATTTGCACACACACTTGTTTCATATATTTTCTATGTTTTGAAAATGGTTATTTCTAAGTTTTATGCCTTAGTTTATATATACATGTACCAAAAGCTTTATATCTTGAAAATCTTGTATAAAACATGTGTATAAACTATTTTCTGCATAATACTTAGCTATATGTATTTTTTAAATATTTCTCAAAATTTTTCTAACTCAAAACCAGCCCAGTTTTTCAGTTTCAGGCAACTCCGGCCGACCGGCCCGGTCGACCGGCGATGTGTCTGGACATGCACTGTTTGTGCATGTCTGTCGGTCGACGGACCGGTCGACCGACGGAAAGCAAATTGCTCTCAGGTTTTTTCGGTCGACCGGACCGGTCAACCGGAAGAAGGAAACTGTGTTTCCTCTTTTAGGACGGTCGACCGGACCGGTCGACCGAGAGCCAACGGCTCTTTGCAGCTGGCCTTGCGGTCGACCGGACCGGTCGACCGCCAAGCCTGCTATAGCCTAACGGCTCTTTCCTCTTTGGGCTATTCTGAAAAACTGTTTTTGTTTTCAGCTTTAACAGATTTTTGAGAGTTGTTGGGGAGCTTTTTCAGAGAAAATAAGACCAAAAGAAATTATTGTTAACCTATTTTTAACCCTATAAATAGAGGAGAAGTCTCTCTTGCACATACTAAGAAAAATCCTCAAGTTTGTATTGTTTTCAAAAGAGAAAAGAAAGAGTTTAAAGCTTTCATTCCAATTCTTTTTGAGCTTGTTTTTCAGTTGTGTTTGATTACTAATATCACTCTACAACTGAAGTTTTTCTCACCACACTTCATAGAGCCAAAAATCCTATACTCATTCTATAGTGAAGTTGTAATTGAAGTGAGAGTGTTTGTAAAAGAGTTTGAAAAATAGTGTAGTGATCTTGTTGTGATCACTTTGATCTTGTAATCCTTTCCTTGTGGAGCAACCTCTTCGGTAGAGGTCCTTTGTACTCGGTGGAGCTCGGTGCTCGGTCTTCGGTAGACCAAATTGTAAAGGCGTCCTCGGTGGATAGTGGAAACCCTTCACGGAGGTGAAGGCGGGGAGTAGAGCGGTGGCTCGAACCTCGAAACAAATCACTTTGTTTGCGATTGCCTTTGCGTCCAATTCTTGCTTTACTTTTCAATAGCTCCTTATTGCTTTCTATTGCATACTTGTGATATTGTTTAAATTTCTTGTGCTACTATTTGCTTGCTTGTAATTCTTGTCATATATCATTGTGTTTGCATCATTCTTCATATCATTCATTTCATACTTGTGTGTGCCAATCCCGTACTCATCCAACAAGAGCTTCACATAGCGCCTCAACCCATATCAAGGGAATCAAGAGGAGTTTAGTCCAGAGCCTCGCAAGAGGAATTCGGCTACACTTGTTGAATTGTACTAAGTTGAGCCTCACTTGTTTTAGGTTCCGCATTTAGAGAGTTAAAATTTTTAAGATTAGCAATCACACCTATTCCCCCCCCTCTAGGTGTTTTTCAATTGGTATCAGAGCTTGGACTCTAGGATTTGGTTTAACAACCTTAGAGAAGATCCTAATTTGCTAATCATTTCATTCACATTCATATAGTAAAAATGGCCGATGGAATTAAGACCCCTCCTAAGTTTGATGGACTTAACTTTCCCATATGGAAAGTTAAGATGACCGTGTTTTTGCAATCTCTAGGTAGCCGAGTTGCAAAAGCCGTGACTAAGTCCTTTAGTGTACCCCTCGGTGACGAATCCACTTGGTCCGAAATAGAGACTAAGGAATTCGATGCCAATGCCAAAGCTCACTATGCACTTCTACAAGCCCTAAATGATGATGACATTTCTAGGGTTATTCATTGCAAATTCGCATATGAGATTTGGTCACATTTGATAGTCACACATGAGGGGACCTCACAAGTAAAGAAGGCTAAGATTGACCTTCTTCGGTCCCAATATGAAACATTTAGCATGCAAGAAAATGAAACCATAGATGATATGGTTACAAGATTTACCAAGATTACTAATGGACTCTCTTCTTTAGGTGAAGATATCAACAATGATCAAAGAGTAAGGAAGATCATCCGTGCACTTCCTCCTTCATGGGAAGTTAAGCAACAACCTTGAAGGAACTCAACGACAATGAAGAGATGGAGCTTATAGGTCTCATTGGGAACCTCAAAACCCATGAGATGGAAAGGAAAGTAAGGGAGGATATGGCTCCTTCCAAAAAGAAGACTATCGCCTTCAAGAGTCAAGCTACACACTCCGATGAAGACGATGAAGAAGAAGATGATGAGGAGCTCTCACTCCTTGTTAAGAATGTCCGGAGGATGTACAACAAGGCGAAGTACCAAGGTAGAAGAAGATGGCAAGGAGGCAAAGAAGAAAGAAGGATCACTTGTTTCAATTGCCAAAAGCCCGGACACATTGTGGCGGAGTGTCCGGACAAAGCTAAGCCCTCCACTTCAAAGAAGCCTTACAAGAAGAAGGCTATGAAGGCAACTTGGGATTCGGAGACCGAATTCGAGGAAGAAATAGACACCGCCAACATGTGCTTCATGGCTAATGAAGGCACAAGCAAGGTAACCTCTTCCCTTCTCATGTTAATGAACTTTCTATGGATGTGTTAGAAGAGGCTTTTGTTGAGTTGTCACAAAACTATGATTTCTTTAAAGAAAAAGTATCTTAAAATGAAAAAGGATAATGAATCTTTAAGTCTTCAAGTTTTTACTCTTACAAAGGAAAAAGATGATTTGGTTTCCACTTTGGCCACTACCAAAAAAGATTTTAAAAAATATAAGATTTCTTGCAAAGGTAAGGCCCCACTAATTGATTCAAATGAAGTTTCTATGATTAAGGAAAGATTAGACTCATTAAGTGTTGTTTTGAAAGATTGTGAGTTTAACAAGAAGAAAATTGAGGCTATGTTTCCTAAGAAACAAGCCCCAAAGAAAAATGCTCATGCTCATGTTCATGTTCATGCTACACAACCTAAACAACATGGCAAAACCCCAAAACATGCTCACACTACACATACACATCATGCATTCATGTATGGTAGAGTGTTCTCATGTTCACATTGTGGACGGAAAGGGCACTTAGCCAATTTTTGCTATGATAGATTAAACATTTCACGTCATAATGTTTGGGTTCGAGGCACTAACTTTAAAGGACCCAAGAAAGTTTGGGTACCAAAATCAACAATTATGTTAAATGATGTAGGTACTTTCCAAATCCCAACGACGTAGAGGATTGTGGTATCTTGATAGCGGTTGCTCAAGGCACATGACTTGGGACATCAACAACTTTGCAACCCTATCAAGATATCATGAAGGTGGCACCGTCACCTTCGGAGATGACGCCAAGGGTAAAATCATCGGTATTGGTAATGTAAAACTTGGCACCTCTCCTTTAATTGAAAATGTAGTTTTAGTTGATGGCCTCAAGCATAATCTCTTGAGTGTTAGTCAACTTTGTGATAAAGGTTTTGATATTGTTTTTGATAATGTTGCTTGTAAAGTAATTGATAGAACTTCTAATGTTTGTGTATTTTCCAGTTTTCGTGAAAGTAATGTTTATATGATTGATATGTTAAATATGTCTTGTAATATTACTTGTTTGAAAGCCCTCGATGATGACTCTTGGTTGTGGCATAGGAGATTAGAGCATATTCTTTTGATCACATTTCTAGGTTAAACACAAAGGAAATGGTGAAAGGTATTCCTTGCTTGAATTTTGAAAAAGACCGAGTTTGTGACGCATGTCAATTTGGGAAACAAACTAAGTCTTCTTTCAAGTCAATTAAGGATATCATGACATCACGTCCTTTGGAGTTAATCCATATGGATCTTTTTGGCCCTACACAAACCAAAAGTCTAAGTGGGAATAGATTTGCTTATGTTTTGGTTGATGATTTTTCAAGGTTTACTTGGGTTTTCTTTCTTGAACACAAAAACCAAGCATTTTCATATTTCCAAACTTTTAAGAAAAGAGTTGAAAAGGAAAAAGATGTTTCGATTTTGAGAATAAGAAGTGATAGAGGAGGTGAATTCATTAACCAACCCTTTACCACTTTTTGTGATGAACATGGAATAAAGCATGAACTTTCTTGTCCTAGAATTCCACAACAAAATGGAGTAGTTGAACGGAAAAATAGAACATTACAAGAGATGGCTAGGACAATGCTAAGTGAATATTGTTGGCCCAAAGGCCTTCCACTCTAGTTTTGATGATGATTAACTCATGTAGTTATGTGTACTAATAATCTTGCAATGTTTAAGTTTCAGATATTTAACAAGATATTAGTTGGTGAAAGCTTCCACATATCTTTCACTTGTTGATTCAAGAGCCCGCGCATCAAAGATCATACATTGCACTTGCTCGGTCAATCAAGAGTTTTTGGATCGAGCCGACTTGGAGATTGCGCTCTACAAGAAGACTTAGGTATCCATAGTTTTAGTTTTAAGTTTAGATCCTAATTGTAAAGATTAGAATAGTATGATAAGCTCAAGTTCACAACACACACCTTTCATGTTTTGATTTTCGGTTTTAGGTTTAACCGATCTTGGTTTTCATGAATAGATTTTTATCAAAACAAGTTTACATGGTTTATGTATATTAGATTTGTTCTATATACATGCATGCTTCAATTGTTTAGACAAACTTTGTTTGATAATCTATTCCATGTGTTTTATGTTTTGGTATTTACAACAAAACATATTTTTGGACTTAATGACAAAAATCATGATATATATATGTTTCTTGTATATTGAATTTCTATTCATATACAATATGCTTCAAAGTGTTTAAATATCATATTTTTGTATCATGGATGAGTTTTAGACAATGTGTATTTTCTATTCAAAATACAAGGTTTTAGAAAATACGGTTTTTGGTTTTTGGCAAAATTTCTATGACACAAAAATTGTCTAATATGTTTGAAATTTGTGTTAGGATTTTTAACACAAGTTTGTATTTCAATATAAAATAATAAAACTATTTTTGTGGAATTTTAGAGATTTTGTGGGATTATTGGAATATTTTTTTACCTCAGTTTTCTGACCCATTTGCTGCCTGCCAGGCTAGTTCGGTCGACCGTAACGGTCGACCGCATGTAGCCGGTCGACCGTCACGGTCGACCGACGACGTGCACAAACCTGTGCACGTTTCTGGCACAGTCAGCGGTCGACCGGGACGGTCGACCGGAGCAGAATAATCTGCTCTCGGGATTATTCGGTCGACCGGTCCGGTCGACCGTTAGTTGCCAACGGTCAAAAATTGACCGTTGGACGGTCGACCGGGCCGGTCGACCGGAAGGCTATTTCTGGCAAATTTCTGTCAACGGCTATTTTCTGATAATTGCCTATAAATACCCCATTTGTAAGAATTTTTCTCTAAGAATTTTTGTGCGAATTTTTCCATTCTCTCAGGTGTTTTTACAGCAATCAAAATAGGTTTTGGATTCAATTGAACAATCTTTTTGGTGTTTTCATTAGGGTTTGAAAAATCAAAGAAAAGGGTTTTGGGAAAAGCTTTTGAATTGAACTTCTCTATCTTGGTTTCATTTATTTCCAAAGATTTTCTTTGAGTTGCTGGTTTCAAATCCCTTGGTTTTCTCCACACTTGAGCTATAATCTACTATCTATATCTATAGGATATTTGTGTGGGAGAAGAAGAAGTTGTTTGTGGTTGTTGTTGTGACCACCAAGTTGTAACCCAATCTTTTTTTAGCTTTGTGCTTTGGGTTGTATCCCTCTAGTTGAGAGGTGATCCTTGTATTGATTGGTGATTGGGAGTTTTTTGCCTCAAGGAGGAGGTTGTGATTGTTGGAGTTTGCCTCAAGGAGGAGGTTGTGTTGGTTGGCTTGGATTTGTGCCTCAAGGAGGAGGTTGTAAAGAGAGGAGTTGGGTACTCTTTGTAAAGGGTCCTAGGTGGACGAGCTAGTGAAAATCCTTCGTGTGTCGAAGGCGGGGATGTAGAGCTGGGTGCTCGAACCTCGAAACATATCTTGTTGTTTGCGCTTGATCCATTGACTCTCTCTCTATCTCTCTCTTTACTTTGTGCCTTGCCTTATTCATATTGTGCATTCATATTTGCTTGGCTTGGTTGTGTGTGAATCATTTGTTGATCACACTTGAGTGTAATTTGCATTAAGTTTTTAAATTCCGCATTTAGTTCATAGATTAGCATTGTCACCTATTCACCCCCCCTCTAGGTGACTTTTCAATTGGTATCAGAGCTAGCGCTCCTGATATTTAGGTTTAACCACCTAGGAGTGTGATCTTGGTTTGCTAATCTTCATTTGCATCTCATTTGCACTCATACTAGTTTGCTCTCATGGCTAGCCCTCCTATGTTTGATCATACTAGACTTGACTCTTGGAAAGTTAACATGACTAGATATTTAAAAACACTAGGTCATCTAGTTTATCAAGCCATCACCATAGAAGCCCTCCCAAATACTAGTAAGCATAAGAAGGCCAATGCACTTGCACTTCAAACACTTAGAGCATCTTTTGATAATAATCTCTTGCTTGTTTTTGATAGTTTTAACTCGGCTTTTGCAGTTTGGAGCGTCTTGACATCTCCGGAGCTTCCAAGGATCATCAACAATATGAGGAGATCTAGGAGAGATGTATCCGAAGAGCCTTGTTTCATGGCATATGGGAATGACTCCAATGAGGTACAATCAGACTCTCAAATACATGATAGCTCTTATTGCCATGGATGTTTTGAGGTTCAAAATTTAAATGTTGAACTTGCTTCTAAGCTTGAAAAATTCTTGGAAAAACATAACTCTTTGAAAGAAAAACATTTTGATTTACAAAAAGAAATGAAGGATTTATGCTCTACTTTTGAAACCGTTTTGCAAGAGAAGGAAGAGATTACTAGTGAATGTGACTCACTAAGATCTCAACTAGACATTGCTTTAAAAGAAATTGAAGTTTTAAAAGGCAAAAATGATTGTGATGATATTTTGGAGCACAATGAGATTTTATCCTCAAGATTGGATTGTGTTTTCAAAGAAAACCTTACCTTGAAAAATAAAATTGATTCTATTACTAAAGAATTGAATTTGGTTTTGTCTAAAAATGAATCTTTGCAAAATGATATTGATTTGCATGTTTGTCATGCTAATGTAGCTTCTACTTCTTGCACTCCTATAGCATGTTCCACTTTGTCTTCTAGCATAGAAAATGATATAAATAATTTGAAGAAAAGTGTTGATTGTTTGGGCTCCACCTGAGCCATTGTGCCATGAATCACACACGTTTGGAAACCTTGATTCGCAAGAAACAAGTTCCAACCTTGCATGCACACCTATCTAGGCATACACATGCTTCTCATGATCACCATCATCATATGTATGCTCACGTGTACACATGTACACATTGTGATCGAAAAGGCCACCTTGCTAGATTTTGTTATGATCGCATTTATCATGAAAATTTAGCAACTAATTTTGTTTGGGTGAGAAAAGAAACTAACCCCCGTGGACCCACTAGAAAATGGGTTCCAAAAACCACCTCTTTGGCTTTTGATGTAGGTGGGAGCTCTCGCATCACGTGAGAGTGGAGGTACCTTGAGGTGGATGCGTTCCGAGCTTGAATGAGAACTATTTGGATGCTTCACTCTCAAGGAGATTAGGTGGAGATGACCACCATGTTTTGGAGAACTAGAAATGCACCTTCATTGGTTTTGGTATCATTCTCTAACTCCCATTTATTATTTACATGCTTTTTAGATCATTCATTTATAGCATGTTGTGTTTTGATGATTATGCCTTATTCATTAGACTTGAGATATACATGTTTAGTTACTTGAGCACCCATGTTTCATATGGATCTATATTTAGTGTTCACTTCTTGTTTAAGCTAACATGTATGCCCTAGATCTAATGCACATGCATATGCATAATGATCATATGATGTTCATGATTCCATGATTTTTGTTTAGATGATTATATGGATGTTTGTGATATATCTTGTGTGCATTTCATCATTGCACTTTATTCATTCTTTGTTCGATCAATTCTCATACAACAAGGTTGCATTGCGCACCTCTAACCCATTCAAGGGGAATCAGGAGGAAGGAGTTCAGAACCTTCACGGGGTATACGGCTCTTAGTCTTGTTTTGAGAGATCGTTGCATCATACATCCATCTTAGTTTTAAAAGGTCATTAATACTTCATATTTTTGATTAATATGTTCATATTGATTTTTGACCCGTTTTATGCCTCATGATTTGATTACTTGCTTGAATGTTAGTTTTCATTAAGACTAGGATTTATACTTATACAACTAGTGAGCTACAAATAGACCTTTATATATTTGTGCTTGAACGCTCATTTGTAGTCATTTGATGTACTAGTATAGTCTAGTTTTGATGATTCATGCATTTGACTTGTATTCCTCATTTTTAATGTGTTTCTATGATCTTGTGGTTGACTTCATGTATATGTCTATCTTGTCCAAATTATTATTTATACATATACATCCTTGAGCCACGTGCCTTCATGCATATACTTTTGTGGACTCTTTATGTTTGGGATATGTATGTATACTTTAGTTTGTGCATGACATACATATGCCTTGAAGTTTAGATCATTGGATGAATTTCATGTGATTTCCCATTTATGATGAGAATCTTGTTTTTAAGATGATTTTTCAATTAGTATCATGAATTTCAAATTAGTGATTTCGCATCCTAGATGAACTTTCATGGATTTCATGATTCACTTATGTTTCATATCTTGATGATTATTTTTAAAAAAAATGGACAATCAAGCTCACAACATTTTCATATTGATATGTTTCTCACAACACTTGTACACTCACTCTACTTATGTTTTCTCATGACTTAGTTTTCATGAGTACAAGTTATGCTATATGGATTTTGAGTGTTTTAGTGCCATGTGGTTTACTTGTGTCTTCATGAAAATTTTTTTTGGATCTCATACTAGTTGATTCATATAACTAGTTATGATATTCTTCCTTGGTAGAGATTTTCAAACATACTACATTTTCAAACCTATTTTTGAAAACCCTACCATCTATGGGCGGTTGGATGGGAGATCAGGTTCTTGAATGCTTTATAATGAAAATCCTTTTTATCTTGAACCATGATTGGGTGGTAGGTTATATGAGTCATACACTTGTATTTATTGTTGTTTCAATTTGTATCATTGAATTCTTTCAATTGGTATCGATATAACATCTTTTTGTATACTCATATATGTTGGTATTTTATATATGTATGCTTACACTTCATATAGTATCAAATTTCAATTGATATCTATCTTTACATACATATATAGATGATTTATTGTGCTTCAATATATCACAAATTTTGTTTATGCTTAGCTTGAACTTTTCAAATTGAAACAATGTTAAAGCAAATTTTCAATTGATTTAATTTTCAATTGGTATCTTGTGTTTTTAAAGAATAATAGTTTCATTTGATATCAAGATTTGTTTTTAAGGAAATTCAAAATTAGCATTGTTTAATTCCAAAATTGGTATCTAGCTTATTTGTTTACAATTGGTAGGTTATTTGTTTACTTACTAATTGGTATCAAGATTTTCATTGGTATATGTTCTCGTTTTTGATTTCAATTGATTTGTTGTTTTTCAATGGTATCAATATACACTTCATTGCCACATTTTTTTTTGGTATCATATTGTTTTAACCTTTTTGATGATTGACAAAAAGGGGGAGAAGAATCCTCAAGTTTGTATTGTTTTCAAAAGAGAAAAGAAAAGAGTTTAAAGCTTTCATTCCAATTCTTTTTGAGCTTGTTTTTCAGTTGTGTTTGATTACTAATATCACTCTACAACTGAAGTTTTTCTCACCACTTCATAGAGCCAAAAATCCTATACTCATTCTATAGTGAAGTTGTAATTGAAGTGAGAGTGTTTGTAAAAGAGTTTGAAAAATAGTGTAGTGATCTTGTTGTGATCACTTTGATCTTGTAATCCTTTCCTTGTGGAGCAACCTCTTCGTAGAGGTCCTTTGTACTCGGTGGAGCCGGTGCTCGGTCTTCGGTAGACCAAATTGTAAAGGCGTCCTCGGTGGATAGTGGAAACCCTTCACGGAGGTGAAGGGGAGGGAGTAGAGCGGTGGCTCGAACCTCGAAACAAATCACTTTGTTTGCGATTGCCTTTGCGTCCAATTCTTGCTTTACTTTTCAATAGCTCCTTATTACTTTCTATTGCATACTTGTGATATTGTTTAAATTTCTTGTGCTACTATTTGCTTGCTTGTAATTCTTGTCATATATCATTGTGTTTGCATCATTCTTCATATCATTCATTTCATACTTGTGTGTGCCAATCCCGTACTCATCCAACAAGAGCTTCACATAGCGCCTCAACCCATATCAAGGGGAATCAAGAGGAGTTTAGTCCAGAGCCTCGCAAGAGGAATTCGTCTACACTTGTTGAATTGTACTAAGTTGAGCCTCACTTGTTTTAGGTTCCGCATTTAGAGAGTTAAAATTTTTAAGATTAGCAATCACACCTATTCACCCCCCTCTAGGTGTTTTTCAAGAAAGACTTCATCAATTGCAGTGCAATTATTTGTGATAAAACTGAATGACGACAGTAAGAAGAGACATAGCCAAAGCTTACTAGAATTTATTAATTATGCGCAAAAGATCCTTAAGAATGATAAACATGGGGTACTCGTCCATAACATGATCTAATAGTCTTTGACAAATTTCTCAACTACCCTATGTACAATCTTGCCCTTTCTACTCATTGACTAGTCATTGAATCATTTTATTATAGAAGTTTTTCTACAGTTGGAGTTATATTTTTCAAACTTCACTTATCATACTCACATTTTAAGGTGTACTATTTGTGAATTTAAATACACAAGTCTCGATTTAGGAGGTAAAATAGTGATGTTGTAGGAGTCACTTAAGTATTTCGCTTCCCAGTATATATGATGCATACAACACTACTGTAATATAATCCAAAGGGCCTAGAAGGAGTTCAAGTACAAATGATCAAAGGAATTGGGGATAATGTGAATTTACAAAATGATAAGGCATACCCAAATAATTACCTTATAAAATAGGTGCAAAGTAAGTAAATAAGGAATTATACTACACTTGAGTTATGTTTTAAATCACACTCTTGTTGTATTCATGATTGCTCTGTTGGCCGAAGGCCCATCACTCTAGTTTTGATGATGATCAACTCATGTAGTTATGTTTACTAATGATCTTGTGTTTAATTAGTGACAGATTTATGATCAAGATCTTAGTAGGTGCATAGCTTCTACAAAGGATTTGAAGTCAAGTTTTGGAGCTAGCACGGTGTTTGGACCAAGTCAAGAAGGCTTCAAGAGAAGACTTCAAGAAGATGAAGACTTGAGTCTAGGTTTGTTTTATAAGATTTTGTTTTAGTTAAAATGTAAAGGATAGAGTAGTTGGTGGATTGCTCAAGTACTTATATACATACACTCTTGATTTAGTTTGTTTTAGAAAAGAATTTTAACCAAAAATCAAACATGTATTCAAGTGAAGATTTCAAGTGTTTTGTTTTTTTTTTTTGGTTAAAGACTATATAAATCATGTTTAGTGCTTAGTGTCAAAAACATAGATATTTCACCATGTTTGTGTAGTGGATCATATCCATACACACTATGCTTTAAATGTAATTTAAATATCTTGTTTTTGTATTTGGAGAAGTTTTGGAAAAACAAGTTTTGGAAAATCAAGTTTGGAAAAATACCGTTTTGTTTTGAATCAATTTTTCCAAGTTACAAAAATAGTTCAAATCATATGTAACATGTCTTGATTTTGTGCAAGCATGTTTGTTTATCAAAGTAAAGTGTTAAAACTATTTTTGTAGATTTTCTGTAATTTTATGGGATTTTGTTAGAGCCAAAAAGACCAAGTTTTAAATCCCTATTTCAGACCTGACCTGGCTTCAGCCGGTCGACCGACCCGGTCGACCGACGTGCACAGACGTGCATGCCAGTTCTGGCAGGAGGGCCGGCCGACCGACCCGGTCGACCGTCCAGAGAGCTCTGCTCTCTGGAAAGGCCCCGGCCGACCGAGCGGTCGACCGGACAGAGAGTTTACTCTCTGTATCCTTGCCTCGGTCGACCGATGGCACAACGGTCTGAAATATGACCGTTGGCCGGTCGACCGGACGGTCGACCGACAGGCCTGACAGACCTCCAACGGCTAGTTTTTCTAGCCCTATAAATTTGGGGGTTTGGGCATTGTTTTTCCACAAGATTTTTAGTGGACTTTGAGCCAGTTTTTCCCACTTCATTAAAAGAGTTTTCTCCACTAAATTGAGAGCTAATACTTCCAATCAAAAGGGGAGTTTTTATTAAGAGTGTTTTAAAGAGATTCTTTGAGTTTTCCTCTACCAGCTCTTTTCTTGTTTTCTCACACATACACTTGAGCTATCCATTGCTATTCATCTTATAAGAGTGTTGTAGTGAGAGTTTTTATTGGTGATCAAAGTGTTTAGATCACCAAGAGTTCTTTCTTGTTTCTTGAGGAGGCGGACGTGTGTGTCCGCGGTGTTTCGAGTTCGGATGCGAACTTGTTGGTTTGAGGTGCGGCCTCGGCGAGCCGGTGGGCTTGCGGTGTGTACGGACTAGGGAGTCCGAGAGTTGTAGGTGTTGCGGCACCGAGTGATCCGGTGGGATCGATTATAGTGGAAATCCTTCGTGTGTCGAAGGCGGGGATGTAGAGCAAGTGTGCTCTGTTGACACTTAAAAAAGACAAGATTCTCATTGGTCCGAACGATGTCTAAACTTGTTGACATTTACAAAAGACAAGGGACAGACGAGCTGAAGACCAGTTTTTCACCCAACTCCAAGGGACGAGGAAGCGGTTTGGACTCCACTGATCCAGCAAGCAGAACAGTGAACCCGGATTGTTTCTAAACAGACCTCAGCAGGTCTAAAATGCTAGCATTTAGCATTACATTAGCCCAAGGAGATAGCCTCGCTTGAGAGGCTAACATCATCCAGAGCATCGCCAGGAAGCTAACTGACAGCTTCGCCGAAAAGCCTCTTTTCGGACTTCGCCAGGAATTGCCTCTAGCTCCGCTATGAGCTTCAAAGCGGGCAGCTCCGCCATCAGCCTGCTATGGTCAACCTTTGACCAATCAAATCTCCTGATAAGATCGGATTCAATCTAATCAAATCCAATCAGGATTCAAATATGGCAGGTGATTGCCACAATCTCTTGACTCTCTTGAAACGAGTAAGTGGATCAAGGAGAATCAATCAACGATATGGAAAGGATCATAACACATCGGAAAGATCAACCGACTTGCCATTTTCTAGCTCCACGGAAGCTATTATAGCCTCGCAGCAAGGCTACTTTCCAGATTCAAACAGATTCGGTTCAATCTGTTTCTATATCTTCAAAGGGGACGATTATACCCTTGCTCTCCCTATAAATAGCCCGCCAGGGGTACAAGGAGAGGCACGCAGACGGGGGCACAGGAGAGGGAGGACTCCACAAGCAGAGACTTCTTCATAACGCATCGTGCGTTCTCTAATTCAGAGACCTTCCAAGAGAAATACTTCTCTTTTCAGGGTGGTGATACCCTAACAACCTCTTTTCCTCGAGGAATCTCCGGAACAGGCGAGAAGGAATTCCTCACAGAAGTGGTTTTGAGAAGTAGTCAGAGGGTTCTACCAATCCTCTGTTCTCTGATTCCCGGAACCAGGCGAGAAGGGAATCTCATCGCTCGCATCGTCAAAGGGACAAAGTGGTCGCGCGCTGACCAGACTCCTATCGGCACACTTCTCCAGAATCTCTGAGGAGATCTACTTGTAATCTTTTTAAGAATACTTGTAATTTAGCTCCTCAAACTTTTTTTGTAAGTTTTCCCCCTTTGCAAACATAATGGAAAACAAGATGGCGACTCCGCTGGGGACTGTATTCTCCTCTGCTGAGAATCAAGTGTCGCAATGCGACGAACAGACCTTCGGGTCTATCTCTGAATTCAGAAAAGCCGGTGCAGCCAGACCTTCTCTGGCTAAATCTTCAAGCAAAGTCTCTGCGGAGACGGAAAAGGTTCTCTGCAAACCTGCCGCAGTTCTCTGGCGCAACAAGGAAACATGCCCGCGGCCCAGATCCTGCACTTTTGAGAACCTTGTTATCCAGATCGATCAAGGAAGATTTAAAGAAGTCCTCTCTGGGGGTGGCCTGATGCTTCGAGCACGGAAGCACGGGAAGGTCTTCATGACCAAGGTTTCAAATCAGAAACCAGAGGCAGAATTTTGCCAACACCCCGCAGCCCCGCTTGTGGCTATTCAGGTTCCTTGCGAACCTATGCATCCTCTGCCAAAACGGATATGGAGGCCTAAACAGAGGTCCTCTGCTGAAACTTCAGGCGTAGCCACGCCAGATCCACGCCTCTCTTATGAAGAAAAAGGCAAGATGCCCGCCTGCGCCAACAATGCTGCCAACCATAAAGTCAAGACGGCGATCATACCGTCGCCTAGAGCAGCAATGCCTACTGCTAGCCCTGTCTTCACAAGCAAGGCTATTGTACCTCGGCATACTCATCGGGTTTACAGCCGCGAGGCTAGAACCAGAGCACTATGCGGTGCTGATCCTTTCCGCAGGAATAAGGGGAACGATGCGTTGTCCCATATACCAGATTGTTCAGGCCCCTACAGGGCCGACCTGCGAGAATTCTTGGCGGACAAGCGGAGATTGAAGCATTTCCAGACTACTTCCTCCTGTCTTCGACGATGTGACTGCCAATTGGTGATGGTCCATTCTATGCAGTGTCGGTTACGACCGACCCTCGCCACTGCTCCATATCGGCGATCAGTCTTTGATCGACTGTCTGCGCGCGTCCCGATGAGGCATCCCAAAAGGAGCGGGCCACCGGATCCAGCCTCTGCATCCGTCAACATGACCGGAAGGGGGCGAGAGCTGCGCGGAAGAAGTCAAGCCTCTGACGACACCCCTTTCGGCTCCCCAGATCCAGATTATAGCCCGGGCTTAGGTGAAGTCTTGGTGCGCGAAGAAGGTGTTTTCCGAAGCACCAGATCCAGGGTGGCGATACCCTATAATTATGAGCAGCCTTCCTCCTCGACGGTCCCAACCGTGCCACAACTCAGGCGGTCACCCCAATCATCCGATGGAGAATATGAAGACAGCGGGTATGCCTCTTCAGCAACAGTCAGTTCGGTGCGAACGGACAAAGCATCGGTCAATATGGCCGAGAACGCCAATGACGACCTTCGTCGGCGTTTGGAAGCTCAGGAGCAGACCTCTAGAACTCAGCAAGAGGCCTGGACAATATTCAACAGATGCTCGCTCAGCTCCTCAGCAACCGGAATGATGATACCGGGAGTAATCATGACGAGGAGGGACATCTCAGCAATGATCCGCCCAAGACGGAGAGAACTAAGGGAGGCTCTTCCCTGGATGCCGAAGTCCTTAAAGGCCTTCAAGCTCAAATTTCATCCCTGGCTCAGAAGGATGAATTGAAGAAAGTGGGGGTAGTCCGTCCTTACCCACTGGAATGGGATTCGGTGCCATATCCGCCAAAGTTCAAACCACCAACGTTGCATACGTATGATGGTAAGAGCTCGCCCAATCAGCACATCTACTATTTCCGGTCCCAGACCGGTAATGTTCTAAGCAACGACGCCATCATGGCTAGGTTGTTCATCGGCACCTTGAAAGGGGTGGCATTCGACTGGTTCCGAAGCCTTCCTCAGGGCTCTATCAATTCCTGGATCGACCTGGAAACTCGGTTCCTCTCTCGCTTCTATGAGGATGACACCGAAGTGACCATGGACAAGCTCCTTTCCACTGTGCAGAGGAAAGGCGAATCTGTCCGTGAATACATTGAGCGGTTCAGAAATCTATCTCTGATGTGCCCAGCAGGGATGCCTTTACCCATGCTTTTACAAACATGCAGACATAACTTCTCGGATCAAGTAGAAGTTCGCATGGGGGCTGTCAAGGCCCACACTTGGAAGGAACTGGTCGAACAAGCTGAGATAGCCGAAAAATCGGCTAAAAAGTTCGAGTCATCCGCCCCTAGAAGCAAATGGGGCGCGAACAACAAAGGGCGCAGCGATCTCCCGCAGTCTTCCCAAGCTAAAGGGAAGGAAATTATGTCCGTCGAGCTGACCGGGGACATGCAGTCAAAGGCCAAGAAGAGCAGCTTCAACAATCAGGAGCCCAAGTTCCCTCCTAAACAGTACTCCTTCAGAGACGACCAGGTGGTCACGATATTCCATCTGCTCCACAAAGGGAATAAGATGAAGTTGCCAGATGCTCGACGCCCTGATGAGATAGGGCGCACAAACGACCCTAAGTACTGCCTCTACCACAGGATGATCCACCATCCTACTGACAAGTGCTATGTTCTCAAGGATAGAATTCAAGCCTTAGTCGACGCCGGAGTCCTCACACTGAAGACGGAGCAGAAGAAAGTCACTGCCAATATGGTGACTATTGAGTTCGGCACTGCCCAGAAGGTCATGGTTCCCGACGGGACCTATTCAGCCCCGGCGCCACGGCTAGAAGTCAAGCATCCTCCAGCCATGACTCAATACAACAAGGGTCTCGTCCCTTTGACATTGGAGACAGGGGAAGTTATGTGGATACACCCTGACCTCGTCCAAGACGTACAGCGGACGTCGAAGGACTCCAGCAAAAAGGGCAAGTCCTGCAATGTCATCTCTGTCCTGCCAGATGATGGTAATCTTACTTCGGCTTCCCTCAGCGATTCAGAAGAAGAGAAGCATGCCTGTACAGCGCAGGCAGATGCACCTCAACAGACGGGCACCCGGTCTGGAAAGTCATACTTAAGGCAGTATGACAAGTCTACTGACGAGATACAACAGCAAACGACGTCAGTACCAATGCCGACATCCGCTCCAGTTCTGACCAAAGGGAAAGAGAAGCCTAAGGAAGTGCGATTCGACCATGTGTTGAAGAAACCGCCAGGCCAAGGGTTAGCCACGCCCTTTCGCTTTGATATATTGGCCCACTTAGCCAATATCCCGGCTCGTATCACAATACACGAGCTTCTTCGTCTCTCTAAAGAGACAAGAGAGGCACTCAGAGATGCGCTAGCCAACTCAGAGTCCTTTCTGACATACATGCCTGAGATTCCTGGTGATGAGATGCGGCTTTCCTGCTCAGAATGCCATCACGCACAGTCAAAGGTACCTGCCATTACCTTCACGGCGGAAGATATGCTTCTCAAAGACAACAAGCATGATCGACCTCTGTACTATACCGGGTATATCGGTTCCACATGCATTGAAAGAGTACAAGTCGATCCGGGGTCTGCACTCAGCATCATCCCCAAAAGACTCCTCTATTTCCTCGGCATACCATTGTACAGGTTGTCCGCAACCACCACTACAATATATGGTTTCAACGCCGGGAGCAGCCATCCGCTTGGAAAGATTCGGCTTCGCTGCAGAATCGGAAGCCTGAAGTCAGAAGTGACATGCTATGTCATTGACGCGGACACATCATACAACCTGCTACTGGGACGACCATGGATCCATGCCAACTGGATCGTTCCATCCACTCTCCATCAGTGCTTCAAGTATGTTGAGGATGATGCGACAGTACGAACTGTCTTCGCTGAGAAGCAGCCCTTCAAGGGGGTGGAAAACTATTTCACAGATGCTCTCCTATATCAAGAGGCTGGTGGAACGCCGGGAGAACCATTGCCAGACAGTGATGGAAGTGGCAATGAGGCGGATTCGGAATCTGAAACGGGCATGCCGGCCATTCTGATTGGCGAGCCAATTGAAGCATGCTTTAATGATCCCCGATGTAAGATCCCTTCTGATGAGGAAGGCGAATGGATAATTAATGATAATATTTCTTTTGATTATCCTGCGAGCATCGAGTCGATCAAATCCATTATGGATGGCTCTCTTCATATGCCCGTACATGAGTCGAGTGTGGCTAGTACATCCGTGGAAGCCATAGAAGGGGCCACGCTGGTAGTCCCTCCGTCCAAGCAAGGTCAGTCGCCGATAATCTTCGGCAAAGTCCGGCCAGGGAGATCCTCAACTACAGACTCAAGCTCAGAGTCGGATGCTCCACAGTTCTTTCATTACGCGCCATCAGCGCGCCATATCATGAAGAAGATGGGTTACAACCTGAAGCAGGGAGCGGGCCTAAACTTCGGAAAAGGAAGACGCAGCTTGATGCGTAACTCCGTCCCAAGAGGGAAACCTGCAAATTACTATGATAGTACGCGCAGGGGGTTGGGTTATGTTACACCCACATCATCAACAACAGTTCAGGTCAAAGGCGATGGATCGATCCCATCACAGTCGGCCTCATCCTCCGAATGGGACTCTGATGTCAGCATAGGAGGGATATTCGAAAGCCTCATGACTTCAAGCAGTCAGTTGGAACCCGCAGAGGTTGCCAATGAGGAATCATGGGCCCAGCAATTAAGTCTCCAATGGGAAAAGCGGTTTGAGCTGCGCGAGCCGCCTACCGAAGACAAGGTGATCCAGGTCAACTTGGGTAGTCAAGATCACCCCAAGCCTATTTTCATAAGTGAAAGCTTATCACTCATCGAAAAGGAAGAACTGATAATACTCATAAAAGAGTATATAGATGTTTTCGCCTGGAGCTATGAAGACATGCCCGGACTTGATCCACAGGTCGCTATGCACCGTCTAAACATCAAGCCCGACGTTAAGCCAGTCAAGCAGCAACAACGTCGGTTCCGCCCAAACATCATGGAGGCTATTGAAGCCGAAGTTCATAAGCTCATTGCTTGTGGCTTCATCCGGGAGGAACAACATCCAGATTGGGTGGCTAACATAGTCCCCGTCCTCAAGAAGAATGGGAAAATACGAATCTGCATCGACTACCGTGATCTCAATACGGCCTGTCCCAAAGATGAATTCCCATTGCCGATCACCGATGTCATGATCGACAACACATGCGGATTCGAGAGGATGTCTTTCATGGACGGCTTCTCAGGGTACAACCAGGTCAAGATGTATCCTGATGACGAGAAGCATACTTCTTTCCGAACGCCATTGGGGGTATACTGCTACACTGTAATGCCCTTCGGACTGAAGAACGCCGGAGCAACCTACCAGCGGGCAATGAGCATGATCTTCCGCGATCATCTCCGGAAGACGGTGGAGTGCTATGTTGACGACATTGCTGTCAAAAGTCGCCGCAAAGATGAACATCTTCGCGATCTAAGGACGATGTTCAATATAATGCGGGCTCATCAGTTGAAAATGAACCCGACAAAATCCTTTTTAGGAGTATCCAGCGGCAAATTCCTTGGGTTCATCATCACATCAAAAGGAATCCATCTAGACCCGGACAAAGTCAAAGCCATCCAGGACATGCATCCACCAAGGAGCCTCAAAGAGCTCAGAGGCTTGCAAGGCAGGTTAGCTTACATCAGAAGATTCATTGCAAATCTTTCAGGCCGCTGCCAGCCATTCACCCGACTCATGAAGAAGGGTACTGCCTTCATATGGGATCAAGCTTGCCAAGAAGCTTATGAAGACATTAAGAGGTATCTCACCAAACCTCCGGTCTTAGTGGCCCCTACATCAGGGAAACCATTCCTGCTTTATGTAAAAGCATTGGACTATTCCCTCGGCGCTCTCCTCGCCCAGAAGGACGACAATGGCCATGAGCAAGCCATTTATTATTTGAGCAGAACTCTCATAGGAGCGGAATCTCGGTACAATCCTATTGAGAAGGAGTGTTTAGCTCTCGTCTTCGCTGTCCAGAAGACTCGACATTATTTGGTTGGCCAAACCATACATGTCATCTCCAGGGTGAACCCTTTACGTCTTCTCATGACGAAGCCAGGGTCGTTGAACTCAAGATTGGCTAAATGGGCACTGCTATTGTCCCAATACGACATAACCTTTACCCCTCAAAAGGCGGTTAAAGGTCAAGCCCTTGCAGAGTTCTTGGCTGCGCATCCAGTTCCGGAACATTCAAAACTTCACGAAGACATCCCTGATGAGGTCTTCGAGTCTAATGCAACCTCAGCAGAGGAAGTGTGGCAGATGTTCTTCGACGGAGCATCGCGGATGGGCCCTAAAGGCAAGATTATTGCCGGAGTAGGGGTTGTGTTCATCTCCCCACAGGATCATATCCTTCCCAGAGCGTTCTCCTTGACAGAGTCATGCTCTAATAATGTAGCGGAATACAATGCTCTGCTCATTGGTCTCCAACTCGCCCACGGAATGGGGGTACGCTATCTTGAAGTTTATGGCGATTCAAAGCTGATCATTAGCCAGGTAAAAGGCGAATATGAAGTCCGTCATGAGGACTTGGTGCCTTACTACCATACTGCCATTGAACTGGCTAGCCTATTTGAAGGCTTCTACATCGGGCATGTGTCTCGATCTCAGAATACCAAGGCGGATGCTCTCGCTGCATTAGCGACAACGCTAGCCTTGCCAGCCGACACCGAGTATCACCTCACAGTCGCAACCCGGCATCTCGTATGCTCTAACCATATGCTAAGGATCCAAGAGGTCCATAATGTCTCCGTGGATCTTGAGCCGAGGGATTGGCGCTTCCCCCTCATTGACTACGCTCTGCACGGTCTGCTTCCAGACGATCCCAAAGAAGCGGCGTCCATCAGACGAAGGTCGCTCCGTTTCTACTATGATCCCACTTTGAAGACACTCTACCGTCGTTCATATGACGGTGTCCTCCTCCGTTGCCTTTCCCATTCATAGGCACAGGAAGTGCTTAAAGAAGCACATGATGGCATTTGCGGAGCTCACCAGCCGGGTCCAAAGCTTAAAGACAGGCTGCACAGACTTGGGTACTACTGGCCGACCATGATGGCCGATGCCACCCAATATGCACGAAGGTGTAAGGCGTGCCAGGTCCATGCAGACTTCATACACCAACCTTCGGAGTTGCTCCACCCTACTGTTGCTTCATGGCCATTTGAAGCATGGGGAATCGATATCGTAGGGCCAATCAGTCCCTCTTCGGCAAGAGGTCACCGGTTTATCCTCGCAATAACCGACTACTTCTCAAAATGGGCAGAGGCCATACCGTTGGCCGAAGTTAAAACCTCCAATCTGGTTAGCTTCATCAAACACCACGTCATCCATCGATTTGGTGTTCCCAGGCGGATCATCCATGACAATGGTCCCCAACTCGTAAGCCAGGGGTTCTATCGGTTCTGCGATAAATACCGAATTCAGAATGTGGCTTCAACGCCTACAATCCTGCCGCCAACGGCTTAGCAGAAGCATTCAACAAGACAATCATCAAGCTGCTCAAGAAGTTTGTCTCCTCGAACAAGCGAGATTGGGACGAAAAGCTCGGTGAATGCCTTTGGGCCTACCGGACTACGGTTCGGACACCGACAGGCAATACGCCTTTCTCCCTGGTATATGGGTGCGAAGCGGTCATCCATTGGAAATCCAGGTGCCATCATTACGGGTAGCCTTGACTACTAAGATGACATCAGAAGACAATGATCGCCTGCGTCTTCAAGAGCTCGAAGCCCTAGACGAGAAGCGGCTACAAGCTCAGCAACACATCGAGTTATATCAGGCTCGGATGTCAAAAGCCTTCAATAAAAAGGTCAAGCAGAGAATCTTCCATAAAGGAGACCTGGTCTTAGCCGTCAGACGACCGATGATTATGACGCACAAGACCAAAGGCAAATTTCAGCCTAAATGGGAAGGACCGTTTGTGATAGAGACAGTCTATTCAAACGGAGCATACCGCCTTACGACTGCAGATGGCGACCTCCTCATGATGCCGATCAATGGCAAGTTCTTAAAAAAGTACTATCCTTAATCAAGGATCTTGCTCTCGATCAAGTTAACATTACACCTCTGATCGAGATCCGCGCGTCCGGAATGCGCACAAAGAGAGCCTCTCTCTTTCTCCAAGCATATCAAACTGTTGATAGCTGGGGGTTTGCTTAAAATCCCAAGGGACCTGCTCCCATTTGATTCCCTCTCCAAAATCACCTACCAATTCTCATCCATAGAATGGTAGGACCACATATATTCCGCTGTTACGTTAACATTAAACCTATGACAGCAATCCCCTCGTTTCTCCCGAGATAACGAGACCTCCAAAGTCACTTACCAATTCTCATCCATAGAATGGTAGGACCACATATATATCTCGCTGTTACGTTAACATTAAACCTATGACAGTGATTCCCTCGTTTCTCCCGCGAAAACGAGACTTTTCCCAAACTCCATTGCAATTTTGAGCTTGGTGGCTTCTCAACCAGTTACGTCATTGCGACCTCTGAACTGACAGATAGCCAAGTCTCATCTACCATTGAGCTTAGTGGCGTCTAAATTGGTTATGTCATTGCGACCTCTGAACCAGCAGACAGCTAAGTCTCGATCTCGATACTCGTTGACATTTACAAAAGACGAGTATCACCTATTGATTGAAGCTTGGTGGCTTCTCAACCAGTTACGTCATTGCGACCTCTGAACTGACAGATAGCCAAGTTTCATCTACCATTGAGCTTAGTGACGTCTCAATTGGTCATGTCATTGCGACCTCTGAACCAGCAGACAGCTAAGTCTCGATCCCGAGCCCTGTTGACATTTACAAAAGACAGGTCTCGATACTCGTTGACATTACAAAAGACGAGTATCACCTATTGATTGAAGCTTGGTGGCTTCTCAACCAGTTACGTCATTGCGACCTCTGAACTGGCAGATAGCCAAGTTTCATCTACCATTGAGCTTAGTGACGTCTCAATTGGTTATGTCATTGCGACCTCTGAACCAGCAGACAGCTAAGTCTCGATCCCGAGCCCTGTTGACATTTACAAAAGACAGGTCTCGATACTCGTTGACATTTACAAAAGACGAGTATCACCTATTGATTGAAGCTTGGTGGCTTCTCAACCAGTTACGTCATTGCGACCTCTGAACTGGCAGATAGCCAAGTTTCATCTACCATTGAGCTTAGTGACGTCTCAATTGGTTATGTCATTGCGACCTCTGAACCAGCAGACAGCTAAGTCTCGATCCCGAGCCCTGTTGACATTTACAAAAGACAGGTCTCGATACTCGTTGACATTTACAAAAGACGAGTATCACCTATTGATTGAAGCTTGGTGGCTTCTCAACCAGTTACGTCATTGCGACCTCTGAACTGGCAGATAGCCAAGTTTCATCTACCATTGAGCCTAGTGGCGTCTCAAATTGGTCATGTCATTGCGACCCCTGAACCAGCTGACAGCTAAGTCTCAATCTCGATGCTTGCTGACATTTACAAAAGGCAAGTATCTCCCTTCCTTTCAAGCCCCGCAAAGGGCTAACCTCGAGACTGGCAACGTCCCATTCGGTTATGTTACTGCAACCTCTGAACCAACAGACAGTCATGTCTCATTATCTAAACAACAGACGACAAAAGGAAAATTTTCTATTAAATCCAAAAGGATGGGATACATGGAGGAGCCTATAGGCGTACATGATAAGATCGGATCCGATCTCCGAGCGAAGCTAGCCGCGTCCTCCTGTCATCTTCAGCCTGGGCCAGCGCCTGTGATCTTAGCTCTGCCTCATCGAAGTCCACCGCCTGAGCCAGACGAGCCTCGGTCTCCGCCAAAGTCGCCCTCTGTGATGACTTCCGCTCCGCCAGTTCCTCACTTCGAGCCCTGAGCTGCTTAAGCCGCGCAGACTCTTCATGACGCATCTGTGTAGCCTTCGACAAGAGGAGATTTGCCTTTCGGATCATCTCTTCAGCCCTCTTGATCTTATCTTCAGCGTCAAAAAGAGCACTGTTGGAAGCATCAATTGCACTCCAAACCTCTGCTTCCTCTGCCTCCAAGGACCTCAAGTCAGAGGAGATAGCCTCAACAGCCTCTTGGACAGCGAGCTGAGCCCCGCGCTTCTGGGCGACAAGACGTGCGAGCCGTTCATCAGCCAAAGACACTGCGTCGGAACGATAGAAATGGCGCCATTCCTCCACGTCCTTCTCAAGGTCATCTACCAGGAGCTCCAGAGCAGTAGCTTGATGGTACCCCTCAAAGTCCCGGATACACTCAATGCCACGGGAGAGAACCATCTTCAGCTTCGAAAATGGCACAGGCGAGCCCTTCAAGACTAGACCGATAGTCTGCTCCAAACTATTATAGAAGCTGTCGACCAGATTACCGATAAAGTCATTCTCAGCTTCATCAACCCTTGAGACAACCTCGGAGCAATCTACCAACCTAGTCGACACCACCGCGGAAGAAGAAAGCGGGAACATCGACAGCAGCAGGGCAGGCCAAAGGTGACCTCGGCGGAGTCCTCAGCGACACCAGCACGCCAGCCACCGCGGAGGTAGGACTGGCAACCACCTCCTGAGCAGCAGGCTCAACTACCAGCGTCGGGGAGGTAGGGCTCACAATCACCCTCAATGCCGTATTCGGCAAGACAGTCTGCACCCCACTCGTTGATATGACTGGAAGTGGGGGTACCTCCGGGACTGCCGCCTCTTCAACCTCAGGGCCCTCCGCTGATTTGGGCTGATAAAAAGGCAGGTCGCCATACAGCGCGTCTAACACAGCAGCGTCTGCCCCGGTCGAAGCGCTCATATCGCCCTTTGACCCTCCAGGAAAACCCTCCGCCTCTTGCCAAGCTGATGCACCTTGGGGACGAATACCTGCAACAAAACCAAGGTCCAAAAGGAGGACGCAACAAATAGGCGAGGACCAAGAGATCTTAGTCTTACCGAAGGCCGATGTCACCTCGTCAGCCGCATCAGAATCCAAGGGTCCCATCGGAAAGTTCTTACCAGACTCAACGCGGATAGCCGGCCCACTCGCCGATTCCTCCGCAGACCACCCGGCAGAGCTGGATGCCATAAGACTTCCTCTAGAAGCCTCGGCGCCCGAAGGGCCAATATCGGCCGCATGATCCCCAGACTCCTCCGAGCGAGCAAAGGAACCAGCTGCACTTCCATAAGTAAACAGGGGATCGTAGTGCTCCCTTGCCCTCCAATTGCCTCAGCTCCTGCAACAAAAAGCAAATGATGAGTTATGTAAAGCGCGCTGAAGACATATTAGATGGGGCCAATCTTACCAATAGTCGGTTCAGCAACCGACGGCTCAGCCACTAATGGAGCAGCAGAAGGAAGCGCAGTAGAGGGTTCGCCCTCTACCACAATTGTAGGAGCATGACGACGGGGCCTCTTCGCCGACGACTTCCTACGGGATCCACTCCCACGCTTCCTTTTGAAGTGGACCTCAGAGTCCTCTTCCTCCACTTCTTCCACATGCTGTGGGGGAGCTGCTCCCACTACACCAGACCCGGCTTCACGAGCACCAGCTTCGTGGGCATCAGCCCTTGTCTCTGCCTCAAAGCGAGGGCTCCCCGCATCAGAAGCCTCGCTGTCATCTATAGCGATGAACTCCTCTATGCCAGGAACACGGACTCGTTTGCCCTCCATCTTATCAGAAGCCTTCTGCCTCATCCGATGAGAAATTAACCTCACACCCGAACGGTGACGTTAAACCTAGCAGGTGTAGAGTTCGAAGCCGCATACCATTGGCAGAAACACAGGGTCGTCCATAGGCCGGGATCCCTCAACGGCGTGCGTAGCCACGCTCCAGTGTCATCCGCGGTAAAGAACCGCCAAGCACGAGCCCCATCAATGAGGCTCCCCATGAAAGCCAGGTCCGGATTCGGGTTGCCCACATACAACTGGTCATACCCAAATTGGCGGGCGAACCGGCTCGGGATGTAGGGCTCCATGTAGCAGGTATCCCACTCCGGTACAGCAGATTCGAGGGCCGGATACAGACCAGCCACTCGAAAAAACACCCGACTCATGGGAGATCGACCTGACTCCTCATCATGGAATTCCTCGTTGTATCCTGCACCCCGCAGGCGAGGAAAACAACGGAACAGGCTATAAGCGTCATAACGACGCACTAACTTACGGGCCTCGGCCACATAAGTTTTCTGCCACAAACAGCCTTCAAAACGACGGAGAAGCGCCGTTTGAACACCCGGCGGAGGGTCCTCCCCAGCTCCAATTAAAGTAGGGCAGTGCAAGGCGAACCACGCCATCAAGTAGGTATACGGTAAACCTACCCTGGGATTGGGCCCGTCACAAGGCAGGACGGCACCCTTCCCCGCCTTGACGCCATCGGCCTGCAGAAAGCCTCCGTCAGAACACGAAGGCCCCTCTGAATACAACACACCATGGCCGGGAGAAGACCCAGACGGTGGCCATGGACCAAGCGAACGGCAGGCAGCAGCACATTCGGGTGAACAATGTCACCCGAAGAAGAAGGCACGACACACTTCTTTAACCAGATGGTCAAGAATCCGGCCAGCAACGCCTTGCGAGACATAGGCCGACGGGCCTGATGGTGAAAGCTCCGAAGAACATCACCCTTCTCGAAAGGACCATCATCTTCTGTCACGACGATGTCCTTTTCAGCATGCACCTCCATCCTTGCCAAGATGTCCTCTTCAGCAACTCCGCAATGAGCTGCCTCGGGTGCACTAGTCATGTCTGGGAACAAGTAGTTCCCCAGCTCTTCAAGCTCTTCGAGCTACCCTTGCCACCAGTGTGGATGCTGGAACAAATGTGCAGGTGGCACATCAATTCCCGATATGTCTCAAGCAAAGCAGGCTCTTGCTTCTCCAAGAGAGCCAACTCCGTCTCACACGGAAAATACTCTTCATATGGAAGAGACCCGAAGGGCAAAGCAGAGATCTCTCGCATCTCATGCAGGGCCATGCCCAATTCACCAACCGGGGTGAAGAAAGTCCCCGAGGCTGGGCAGTACAACTCAAGGATGGCGTAGAAGCACGCCACCTTCATCTCAATGCCGTAGCAGGTCGCCCTGACGGCCTCATAGAGGTTCAACCTCTCTAATTCTCCCTCAAAATGATTGAGGAATAATTGGTCAACTCCGCCCACCATGACCTAGGAGGGTGGACCCAACCAGGAGCCCTGAAATCTGTGGCGGGGTAGTTCCCCTCAGCCTCGCAGAACTGAGTACCGAAGGTCGGCGCCGCAGCTGGATTCTCTCCTACTGGAAGGTCCCGCGACACCTTCCCAGGGTATAGCCCTATTATGCTACGAGGAGGGCCCGCCCTCGAATAGCCGGTCTGGAATGCCAACCTCCCGACACTTACAGACTCGGCATTTAGGCTCACGCCCCACGCCATCTTCCGAGCCTGAGTCACGCTCGCGAAGGAAGACAAAGCGAAATGCCGCTTAGTAGACGGGAGATAGAATCTCTCGCCATCCAACTGGAAGATCCACTGGCCTTCGCCGGCCTGCAGCTGGCGATCGGGATCAGGTGCAGCATCCCCGAACATGAAGTCAGGCTTTTTGTAAGCCTGACGGTCGATATCTTCAAACGAACCGTAGTCAGGATGCTCCGCATGGCCTGCGGGCCACCGCTCTGAATGAGCGTATCCCGTACAAGGGGGCTCGGCTCACTGAACAAGGAAGCCTGCCCGATGAACAGCAAGCTGATGCTCCCTGCTCGACTGGTTACGCCAAATAGACTGTTCTGAAGGCCGGAGGCGTAATGTACTGCAAAAACAAAAAAAAAAAAAATGAACTATGATTAGTTCACCAATCAAATGGACGCGAAGACATAAAAATTCGCTAAGGCATAGCCTCGCCCAGTAAGCAGGAACAGCGGGATAATAGCTTTGATAAAAAGCTTCGCTTCACAGATAAGACTGCATCTTTGCAGGAACTGGCATAGCCCTAAGGGCTGACGTCATCAAAAGGACTTCATGACCAACAGTCGTCCTTCGTGGCCACGACTGAAGGCACACGACCCATATCCTGTTCCTCAACAGGATGAAGACTGCCCCAAGCAATGGCTTCCTATGGAAGCCCAAGGGAAGAACTGTTCAGTTCTTACTTCCCTGGTGCAAGTAAAATAGGGAAGTTAAGGGAAACAAGTTCCCTGATAAGGACAGATCATATTCGATCGTCCTAATAGCCGAGTATCGACTCCAAAGGATGAAGACCACTCTCTAATCAAATTGGAGAGTCTCTTACCAGCGATTGGTCGCTCAATGAACGGAGGAGGAGGACCCTCCGCTGCAGAAGTCGCTGCTTCCTTTCCCGCTCGTCTCTTGGGCGCCATTGAAGGAATGCAAGAGTGCTCAAAGTACTCTGAAGCAAAGGAGGAAGAAGAAGAGGAAGAGATAGAAAGTTCTCTAAAAATAAAGGGAGATCTTCCCATATTCAGCCCAATCGGGCTTTTATAGGCCAATCAGCGCCTAAATCAAGGCCTTGAAAAGGGCACATGCCGCCGTTTCGAATTAATTCGAAACAGTGCCCGAAGCGCCTGAGGCGCTTTTCCCAAAGTGCGACGGTTCAACCCCACTAAAGGGTTAACTCCGCGCAGGAGCAAAGTGCGGGCTTCGCACAAACCTTCAAAGACTTCGCCAGGAGGTCTACCTTAGCCCGCCAAAGAGGCTGCTGTTTGCGGGACATGCCGGTCTCGCGAAGAACATTCGAAGAAAGGACAATGTCCTTAACTCTGCATACAGTTCAGCCCAGCTATGGCCAGACTCTCAGTGAAAGCAAGCAAATCAGATGATCAGACAATGAACTTTCATTGATTCAAAAGCAAGGGTACATTGATATTACATCAAAGTTGTGTTTCATACAACACACTCAGTTGCCCAACAAAGATCTTTTGAGGCATACAAGCGGTTTTATCTGCTACCAAGCCAGATCAACGGGACAGGAAAGGCCTTCCTCCTGCACAAGGCCGTAATCCTTCGCACATGAGCAGATGGTGCCACAAGGACACGGTCATTTTCTCCACAAAATGGCAGATCTTACCAGGCCATTTTTGTTGAAGCCTGGCAATAAAAGCTTATCGCCGCCAACACGTCAGATCACCTATAATGGGAACTAGTTTTGATGCTAGTGATCTGACGGGTGTGAGGCCCACTCCCATGAAGTGGATCGTCCCCGACGAAGGCCACCAAAGTTGAAAGTCGGCAGCCAGCCTCACCTCAGATCGAATCATCTCGGATAAGAGGCCGCCAACAGCCCCTGGGACGCGCATCCGCTGCCCCGAATTGTTCCTCCTGCTTAAAAGTAAAGCTTCAACGGGGAAGCATAAGGCAATTTTATGGCTTCTTCCATCAAGTCACCAGACTGGCAAGCATAGCTCGCTGCAAGGCAAATTGAAGCAAGTTAGCAGTTAAGCACAGAAAGAGCTGCAAAAACATTAAGTCAGATTCTTCAGGCGCAAAGCAATCCGACTTCAGCAGAGGACAAGCTCCACCTGCACAGCAACCATGGGCTGGCTCAGCAAATGCCAAGTCCTAGCCTCGCCTATACGGCAAAGTCAGACTGATCTTGTGAAGAACAGTCTCAACCTCGCCAATATAGCAAGACTGGCTCAACTATTGAAGAAGCCAAGTCCCAAGTCCTGCCTGCGCAGCGGACTTAACAAGCAATGGTCTTTCTGATCAAATCAAGATGATGGTTTCGCAGAAAGCCGTGATGAGATCCTTCTCTGCAGCAGCCAATTGCAAGATGAAGAACAAGGGAAGCTAATCTCTGAAGCGAGCTGCCAAAGCTAAATCAAGGGAGATGAGTTCCCTAAAAGGGGTGAAGTCTTTGAATGATCAAGACTTACTGGTCCTTGGCCGGTTAGACAACCAGGGTGGGCTTTCCCACTAATTCTGAGATCTGAGTATCTCTCACAACCAAGAGAAGGGAAGAAGAAAGGCAAGGCACTTCTCTTCAGAGGACCTCAAGTGTCCTATTTATAGGCCCCATGGCCTGAGCACAACCACCTCAAGCGTGGAAGCACGAGCGCACTTAAGGCATTGATTGCGCCTTGATGACAGGGACGGTTCCCATTGGAACCGTACAAGGGAAGAAAACGTCTCCCTCATAAAAGGCACTTATGGCGCCTTGAATAAAGGGAATATCCTCCCTTGGAAACGTGCAAATCGGAGAACATCTCTCTCGATTGGCGCGAAAGAAGGAATGATCCTCCTCGTAACCGCCCCACGGCAGTTGGCTTTGAAAAAGCAACAGGAGTTCCAAAGCGAACTTATTTCTTGGAAGCCCAGATGCGGAGCTACCCCGACGCGAAGCTATTCGCGAACCAGTGCAATTCTTCGGCAAATTCATCCCAAAGCAGGATTGAAGGCGAAGCTGAACTCAACCATCATGGAGATGTTCATACTCCACACCACCATCACAGCAGTTCAAAGTATTTCGAAGTCTGGGCTATTGCAGACTCTCGAAAACTTTGAAGGGGGTCTTGTTGACACTTAAAAAAAGACAAGATTCTCATTGGTCCGAACGATGTCTAAACTTGTTGACATTTACAAAAGACAAGGGACAGACGAGCTGAAGACCAGTTTTTCACCCAACTCCAAGGGACGAGGAAGCGGTTTGGACTCCACTGATCCAGCAAGCAGAACAGTGAACCCGGATTGTTTCTAAACAGACCTCAGCAGGTCTAAAATGCTAGCATTTAGCATTACATTAGCCCAAGGAGATAGCCTCGCTTGAGAGGCTAACATCATCCAGAGCATCGCCAGGAAGCTAACTGACAGCTTCGCCGAAAAGCCTCTTTTCGGACTTCGCCAGGAATTGCCTCTAGCTCCGCTATGAGCTTCAAAGCGGGCAGCTCCGCCATCAGCCTGCTATGGTCAACCTTTGACCAATCAAATCTCCTGATAAGATCGGATTCAATCTAATCAAATCCAATCAGGATTCAAATATGGCAGGTGATTGCCACAATCTCTTGACTCTCTTGAAACGAGTAAGTGGATCAAGGAGAATCAATCAACGATATGGAAAGGATCATAACACATCGGAAAGATCAACCGACTTGCCATTTTCTAGCTCCACGGAAGCTATTATAGCCTCGCAGCAAGGCTACTTTCCAGATTCAAACAGATTCGGTTCAATCTGTTTCTATATCTTCAAAGGGGACGATTATACCCTTGCTCTCCCTATAAATAGCCCGCCAGGGGTACAAGGAGAGGCACGCAGACGGGGGCACAGGAGAGGGAGGACTCCACAAGCAGAGACTTCTTCATAACGCATCGTGCGTTCTCTAATTCAGAGACCTTCCAAGAGAAATACTTCTCTTTTCAGGGTGGTGATACCCTAACAACCTCTTTTCCTCGAGGAATCTCCGGAACCAGGCGAGAAGGAATTCCTCACAGAAGTGGTTTTGAGAAGTAGTCAGAGGGTTCTACCAATCCTCTGTTCTCTGATTCCCGGAACCAGGCGAGAAGGGAATCTCATCGCTCGCATCGTCAAAGGGACAAAGTGGTCGCGCGCTGACCAGACTCCTATCGGCACACTTCTCCAGAATCTCTGAGGAGATCTACTTGTAATCTTTTTAAGAATACTTGTAATTTAGCTCCTCAAACTCTTTTTTGTAAGTTTTCCCCCTTTGCAAACATAATGGAAAACATGCTCGAACCTCGAAACAAATCCCTTGTGTTTGCGATTGCTCGCTCTCTCTCTCTCTCTTTGTCTCTTGTCTATATCTTGCATGCTTATATTGTGTTTATCTTTTCATGCTTGATATACATTGTGTGCTATAATGATATACTTGCTTGGGATTGTTTGCTAACACTTGTATTCAACCAAGAGAGCCAACGCGGCACCTCAACCCTTATCTAGGGGAATCTAGAGGAGTTTGTCCAGAGCCCTTCACGGGGAATTCGGCAACATCTTGTGTTATACATGGTGTTTAGTGTAAGAGTTTAGTTTAGGTCATATTAGTTTTTACTTCCGCATTATTTGGCATTAAGTGACCATTTGATTAGCCATCACCTATTCATCCCCCTCTAGGTGAACTTACAAGCTCTTGTTACTTAATAGAGTTCTCCTAGTGTAACGCCCCGGTTCCACGGATACGGGGACGTCACTGCAACGTATATACGTAGGTCAGAAAGTGCCCCCACGTATATACGCTAAGCATAAAGTACAACAAGAAAGGATCAGAGTGCAACACAAAGCGTGGTATACACACATATGCCAACATAAAGGTACAGATACAAAGTCATCACAGTATGATAAACATTACATATTACATATGTCTTTTATCATAACAAGTCCAAAAATCAAATATACAATAAGAAGACAAAATGCTCACGAGTAGGATGAAGATCCCGTGAGTCAAAAGGAGTCAGGTGCAAGGAACTGGAGCTAAGATGCCTGCTCGCCAAGGAGAGCTCGATCTACGGTGGACAACTCCACTTCGATCCAAGCTCCGGAATCTGAATATGCAAATCCAAGGAATCAAGACATATAACAATAAATGAGCTACAGCCAAATGGCTAAGAGACATGAATAGGGGTTAAAACACAAGTATGGTATAGATGAACGAATATAAAGTAATCTTAAAACAGGGGATACAAGGTCAAGCTGATTACAAGCAAAAGTGATTATATATACTTAAGTCACTGTCCCATGAAACCAGTACATCGAAGGAATAATCCAAACAAGGAAACCCTCATCTATATACCTCTATCTCATGCCACAGTAATCCAAGCATATAAAATCAGAGTTGCAAATCATACGATAGTCATAACGAGAATACATAACAAGAAGACATGAATCATAATGAAAAAGACATAATCCAATAACCGGAATCATCACTGGAATCACGACAAGTAAATAATAGTCATAACAGGAACTAAGACAGGAATCATAGCTGGTACTCATAACAGTAACTATGACGGAGAACATAACTGACATCTATTATTATTATTACTCGCCTAACCCATATATCTAGGTATGTGTCTCGGTATCGATCCCAACTCACATACATCCATATATAGAAAGTCGAGGGTCGTTGTCGGGAGTAGATGGAGAACTGATAACACTTCTTATAGTAGTTTTCATACACCTGGAACCGGTTTGGAGGCCCAAGGTCCCCCTAACAGTCATATTATGTGGGCCCAAAGTCCCACTAACAGTTATCGTCAATATAATATCCCATTACTATAAGCAAGGTATCATTCCGGCATCCATCACTTCCTCCCATACCCATACAAGTTGTAGTTTACTTAGATTATCAGATTACGGGAATAAACAGTCATAACGGTAATAGCCCAACAGATTCAAGAGGTGGCCCCCACAGATTCAAGAGGTGGCCCCCACGTGTGGTGTGGCACTTTGTTCCATGTGGCACTTTGTTCTGAGGGAGTGGATTCTAGAGGTGGCCCCCACCGAGTGTGGTGTGGCACTTAGTTCCATAAACAAGACAGGATTCCCGTAACATAATAATTACAAGGTTAAGTGTATCATGCTTGGTTTTACAAGATAGCATGACGAGGTGGTGATGTATAACAAGAAATGAAACATAACAGTAGTTTGATAATAGGCCGGGTCAGTCATGTCATAACAATAGGGTCTAGCAAGGTAGTGGTATGGTTAGGTGACATACATGTGTCAAAAGAAAACATAAAGTTGACAGTGGTTGATAATGTTAATTAACAAGTTATGAAGTAATATGAGGTGAGATCCAATAAGTAATAAGTCCTAAAGTACCAGTCATGAAGTACGAGAAACCATAATGCATAACACATAAACCAACGACAAGATCTAATTTTAGAAAAGAAATCATCTAAGACATACAGGCAGAATTAGTCGACTAGGTGGAAGGATTAGTCGACTACAAGTGGGATTAGTCGACTAACAGTCTTGTATAGTCGACTAAATCTGTGCACCAGAGAGTTGGGATTGTTTCAGGAGTCGACTAGGGTCAAGGGATTAGTCGACTAATATAGGTCTCAAGTCGACTAACAGACACGCAAGTCGACTAAGTCTGGGATACAGAGAATTGGGGTTTCTGTTTCAGGAAACATTAGTCGACTAAGGAAAAATGGTTAGTCGACTAGGGGTTCAAGTCGACTAATAAATTAGGCTTAAGTCGACTGGGGCCTAGAGTTGAGTTTCTGGTCTAAGGAGGGTTAGTCGACTAGGTGAATTCAGAAGTCGACTAATAGGGATTTCCAGAGAGTTGAGATTTGTTTCCAGAAGGGGTTAGTCGACTAATAATTGGGGTAAGTCGACTAATACTGTGTTTTTCCAGAAAAGCTAAGTTCCAGCTAAGGGTTCTAGTCGACTAGGTTCTAGGTCAAGTCGACTAATAGTGGTCGGGGAGCAGTTTACAGAACAGAACTTGGGGGTTGTTCTTGATGGTAAAAATGTGATTTTTATGACATGTGAGCATAAGATATGGGGATACAAGTATGCTAGGAAGGGAACATGTCTTGGTGAGTAAGGATACTCACTCGGAACCGTTTGATTGAATCTCTACGAGTCCGGGAAGAGGGTGGTCGACAAATAGCTCCCAAGCAATCCTTGGCGACGAAGAGAGCTACGATCCGAGCTCCAAATCAGAAGCTTGAGCTGGAGGTGGAGATCTGGTGGAGTTCTTGGAGCTAGGGTTTAGTTTGAGGTGAAGGAGAGACTTGGAGAGGGTTTTCTCTTTTGGAGAAGTGGAGAAAAGGGAAAGAAATGAAAAGGATTGATTTATATATGATTTTGGTTTTGTAAAGGAGGAGCAATAGTGTAGATGAGAGGGGGCTTTGTGCAAATGGGGAGGGATGAGGTGTCCTCTCTTAGCCAATAGGGCTTGACAAAGAGAGGGTGAGGTGCCCCTCACTTGGCCACTTGGCCGGCCATGGGGGAGAGAGAGAGTGAGTGGGAAATGAGGTGGCATTTTGGAAAGGGTTTTGGAATTTGGAAAATTGGGAAAAATCCATTTGTCTTGGAGAAGAAGGAAAGGAAAATAGAAAAAGGAAAAGGAAAGGAATTAATAAAGAGAAGATATTTTCTCTTGGACTCAAAATGAAACTGTTGAAAATACAGATACCCGGCTTCAAGTCAAGAATACGGAAAACAATTCGGAAAATACCGGAATCGTCCGAAACTCAAGTATCTCGGAACGACTCGAAAATTTACCCAAAAATCAATAATAATATAAAAAGACCAATAGTGAAACCCGTTTGAAGAAATACTTTATAGTTTTAAAACTAAAAATCCCGGAATCAGTTACCTACCGACTCCGAAAGAATTTTCATAAAATCATAAAATTCTCAGAAAAAGAATGTAGGTAGGAAATGCAATTCTAAAAGATAAAGTCTAAAGGACCATCATGAAATTCCAAACAATTTGAGAATTAAAAATCTAGGAATCGGTCAGCGGCACTGGCCGACACCGGTTTTGAAGAAATTCAATTTAATCCAAGAAAATCCAAAAAATCACAGAAAATCTAATATATTGGAAAATAATATTTGAAATTGAAATCGGTCAATTTACACATCAGAAAGACTAAATCAAAGAATATACTATGATCGGGCCCTCGGTTCAGACTAGGGCTGACTCCGAGTCCACGAATCCAAATCCAAGATAAAATAATCATACAAGGAATTTATAATACAGAATAAATACCGGAAACAAATCGAAAAAATACGATCGAAATTATGAATACGCAACTAATTACGTATTCCGGGAACGGGGTATTACAATCCACCCACCTTACAAAAATTGCGTCCTCGCAATTTCGTTAAGGGGCAAATGGAACACAAGAAGGACGAAGGCACGAATAAAGGCTTCATAAAACCAAAACAGGGGATAAGATGAATACAGGAAGGACTAGAATGAACAATGATAAAATGACAAAAGAAACATTAAGAAAGATAATCAGCTCAAATACAAGATATGGGGTAGAGGTTACCATGATGTTCTAAGGCTCCTGATCTGGATACTGGTCTTCCCACTCTGCTGCATCGCCTGAGGTCTCTGCTGCCATGAAGTGAACTTGGCCTCTGCCCTGATCTGCTCTGGCTCTCATTCCTCTCTGCTGATGATCATACCGTTGGGGTGGAAATGGAACTCTTCGATCAACAGGTTCAGGGTTCCTCCTCAGTGGCGGTGCTGGAAGTGCTGGAGTTGGACGTGCTGGAGCTGGAAGAGCTGGTCTGACTGGTGCCGTATGCTCAAACTTTCTGTACCGGCAATCCCTGAGTGCATGACCTCTTGCCCCACATGCCAAACATAATCCATTGGCCACCCGACAATCTCTCTTATAGTGCCCGGGCCTGTGGCAGAAATTGCATGTGATCTGAGGAAGAGGAGTTTGGAATGGTCTCTTCATCATCGGGCCCTGAGTTGCCCTATCCGCATCCTCCTCATCCATCAACTCAAAAGGCCTCTTCTTGGCTTGGCTCTTCATCTGATTCTCCTTCTTCTTCTCCAGTCCACGCTCTACTTCTCGAGCTATGGTGAGAACCTCTGAATATGTCTTCAGCTGTTGGGGCATCAAGAATACTTGTAGGTCCATCTGTAATCCCTGCTGAAATCTGCTTGCCCGCTTCTCTTCATCCGTCACCATATACGGGGCAAAGCGGCTCAATCTGAGAAACTCCGCGGCATACTCATCCACGGACTTACTCCCCTGCCGAAGTCTGATGAATTGCTCTTCCATGTCCTTCTGGGCTGTGACAGGGAAGAATCTGCTGTAAAAACTCTTGGAGAAGGTGTCCCAAGTGACAGGCTTCTCCAATCTGGCCTCCTCTGCTAGCCACCAAGTCCTGGCTATATCCTTCAGTTGAATCTTGGCAACCTCAACTTGGTTCTCCTCTGGGACACGGGCTGCATTCAACAAGTCCGAAGTGTCGGTCAGCCATTGCTCAGCCTCCAAGGGTTTCTCTCCACCCGTGAATATGGCTGGCTGCAGCCTCCTGAAGTCTGAAATGTTCCCCGGCCTCTGTTCCTTAGGTGCTGCTATCTCTTGCCGGAGAAGCTCGGTCTGCTGTTGCTGATTCTCCATCATCATCTGGATAACCCTCAATATATCCACATTCTCTCCCGCTGCTCCATTCGATGCTGATCCAGAGTTGCTGCGACCCGATCTCCTCTCCATACTAGGATGGCTAAAGATAACTGGAAGGAGTTGGAAAATGGAAGGATTTCAGGATATGAAGGAAGGAGTCAAGAAGAACTAGATAAATCATGGAGGACTAGATGACTTAGTACATTGTAGTTGGCATTAGCAAATTACTAGAATTTGCTGCTTGTTTGTACTATAGGTGGAAGAGCCTAAGCTCTGATACCAATCTGTAACGCCCCGGTTCCACGGATACGGGGACGTCACTGCAACGTATATACGTAGGTCAGAAAGTGCCCCCACGTATATACGCTAAGCATAAAGTACAACAAGAAAGGATCAGAGTGCAACACAAAGCGTGGTATACACACATATGCCAACATAAAGGTACAGATACAAAGTCATCACAGTATGATAAACATTACATATTACATATGTCTTTTATCATAACAAGTCCAAAAATCAAATATACAATAAGAAGACAAAATGCTCACGAGTAGGATGAAGATCCCGTGAGTCAAAAGGAGTCAGGTGCAAGAAACTGGAGCTAAGATGCCTGCTCGCCAAGGAGAGCTCGATCTACGGTGGACAACTCCACTTCGATCCAAGCTCCGGAATCTGAATATGCAAATCCAAGGAATCAAGACATATAACAATAAATGAGCTACAGCCAAATGGCTAAGAGAGACATGAATAGGGGTTAAAACACAAGTATGGTATAGATGAACGAATATAAAGTAATCTTAAAACAGGGGATACAAGGTCAAGCTGATTACAAGCAAAAGTGATTATATATACTTAAGTCACTGTCCCATGAAACCAGTACATCGAAGGAATAATCCAAACAAGGAAACCCTCATCTATATACCTCTATCTCATGCCACAGTAATCCAAGCATATAAAATCAGAGTTGCAAATCATACGATAGTCATAACGAGAATACATAACAAGAAGACATGAATCATAATGAAAAAGACATAATCCAATAACCGGAATCATCACTGGAATCACGACAAGTAAATAATAGTCATAACAGGAACTAAGACAGGAATCATAGCTGGTACTCATAACAGTAACTATGACGGAGAACATAACTGACATCTATTATTATTATTACTCGCCTAACCCATATATCTAGGTATGTGTCTCGGTATCGATCCCAACTCACATACATCCATATATAAGAAAGTCGAGGGTCGTTGTCGGGAGTAGATGGAGAACTGATAACACTTCTTATAGTAGTTTCCATACACCTGGAACCGGTTTGGAGGCCCAAGGTCCCCTAACAGTCATATTATGTGGGCCCAAAGTCCCACTAACAGTTATCGTCAATATAATATCCCATTACTATAAGCAAGGTATCATTCCGGCATCCATCACTTCCTCCCATACCCATACAAGTTGTAGTTTACTTAGATTATCAGATTACGGGAATAAACAGTCATAACGGTAATAGCCCAACAGATTCAAGAGGTGGCCCCCACAGATTCAAGAGGTGGCCCCACCGTGTGGTGTGGCACTTTGTTCCATGTGGCACTTTGTTCTGAGGGAGTGGATTCTAGAGGTGGCCCCCACCGAGTGTGGTGTGGCACTTAGTTCCATAAACAAGACAGGATTCCCGTAACATAATAATTACAAGGTTAAGTGTATCATGCTTGGTTTTACAAGATAGCATGACGAGGTGGTGATGTATAACAAGAAATGAAACATAACAGTAGTTTGATAATAGGCCGGGTCAGTCATGTCAACAACAAGGGTCTAGCAAGGTAGTGGTATGGTTAGGTGACATACATGTGTCAAAAGAAAACATAAGTTGACAGTGGTTGATAATGTTAATTAACAAGTCATGAAGTAATATGAGGTGAGATCCAATAAGTAATAAGTCCTAAAGTACCAGTCATGAAGTACGAGAAACCATAATGCATAACACATAAACCAACGACAAGATCTAATTTTAGAAAAGAAATCATCTAAGACATACAGGCAGAATTAGTCGACTAGGTGGAAGGATTAGTCGACTACAAGTGGGATTAGTCGACTAACAGTCTTGTATAGTCGACTAAATCTGTGCACCAGAGAGTTGGGATTGTTTCAGGAGTCGACTAGGGTCAAGGGATTAGTCGACTAATATAGGTCTCAAGTCGACTAACAGACACGCAAGTCGACTAAGTCTGGGATACAGAGAATTGGGGTTTCTGTTTCAGGAAACATTAGTCGACTAAGGAAAAATGGTTAGTCGACTAGGGGTTCAAGTCGACTAATAAATTAGGCTTAAGTCGACTGGGGCCTAGAGTTGAGTTTCTGGTCTAAGGAGGGTTAGTCGACTAGGTGAATTCAGAAGTCGACTAATAGGGATTTCCAGAGAGTTGAGATTGTTTCCAGAAGGGGTTAGTCGACTAATAATTGGGGTAAGTCGACTAATACTGTGTTTTTCCAGAAAAGCTAAGTTCCAGCTAAGGGTTCTAGTCGACTAGGTTCTAGGTCAAGTCGACTAATAGTGGTCGGGGAGCAGTTTACAGAACAGAACTTGGGGGTTGTTCTTGATGGTAAAAATGTGATTTTTATGACATGTGAGCATAAGATATGGGGATACAAGTATGCTAGGAAGGGAACATGTCTTGGTGAGTAAGGATACTCACTCGGAACCGTTTGATTGAATCTCTACGAGTCCGGGAAGAGGGTGGTCGACAAATAGCTCCCAAGCAATCCTTGGCGACGAAGAGAGCTACGATCCGAGCTCCAAATCAGAAGCTTGAGCTGGAGGTGGAGATCTGGTGGAGTTCTTGGAGCTAGGGTTTAGTTTGAGGTGAAGGAGAGACTTGGAGAGGGTTTTCTCTTTTGGAGAAGTGGAGAAAAGGGAAAGAAATGAAAAGGATTGATTTATATATGATTTTGGTTTTGTAAAGGAGGAGCAATAGTGTAGATGAGAGGGGGCTTTGTGCAAATGGGGAGGGATGAGGTGTCCTCTCTTAGCCAATAGGGGCTTGACAAAGAGAGGGTGAGGTGCCCCTCACTTGGCCACTTGGCCGGCCATGGGGGAGAGAGAGAGTGAGTGGGAAATGAGGTGGCATTTTGGAAAGGGTTTGGAATTTGGAAAATTGGGAAAAATCCATTTGTCTTGGAGAAGAAGGAAAGGAAAATAGAAAAAGGAAAAGGAAAGGAATTAATAAAGAGAAGATATTTTCTCTTGGACTCAAAATGAAACTGTTGAAAATACAGATACCCGGCTTCAAGTCAAGAATACGGAAAACAATTCGGAAAATACCGGAATCGTCCGAAACTCAAGTATCTCGGAACGACTCGCAAATTTACCCAAAAATCAATAATAATATAAAAAGACCAATAGTGAAACCCGTTTGAAGAAATATTTTATAGTTTTAAAACTAAAAATCCCGGAATCAGTTACCTACCGACTCCGAAAGAATTTTCATAAAATCATAAAATTCTCAGAAAAAGAATGTAGGTAGGAAATGCAATTCTAAAAGATAAAGTCTAAAGGACCATCATGAAATTCCAAACAATTTGAGAATTAAAAATCCAGGAATCGGTCAGCGGCACTGGCCGACACCGGTTTTGAAGAAATTCAATTTAATCCAAGAAAATCCAAAAAAATCACAGAAAATCTAATATATTGGAAAATAATATTTGAAATTGAAATCGGTCAATTTTACACATCAGAAAGACTAAATCAAAGAATATACTATGATCGGGCCCTCGGTTCAGACTAGGGCTGACTCCGAGTCCACGAATCCAAATCCAAGATAAAATAATCATACAAGGAATTTATAATACAGAATAAATACCGGAAACAAATCGAAAAAATACGATCGAAATTCTGAATACGCAACTAATTACGTATTCCGGGAACGGGGTATTACACCTAGAATTTGGTAGCTTGGGGGAGAAAGTTAGATGAGATTGTTTAATTAATAATGAATAGTCAAAACGAGCGATAGGAGAGTTCCAACGTACTATCTCTTCCTTACAGGGTCAAGATATCCTTTAAGACTTCCATGGCTTATATTTTGCTAATTGCAAACTTTTAGATATAGCTTAATTAAATTTTTTGTTACAAGATTATGAGATTTTATCAGCTCTTCTACCTCTTAGACTTCCTTAGAGCATCAACCAAGGAATTATAGGTGTAGACATTAGGAGTACAATCTCATTTTCTGTATATAAAATTTTAATGAAAAGAGGGCTTAGATTTAATTGAGAGACTTCCGTGTTCTCAAAATTTCTCTTTTAGATATAAAGGGACTAGCTTTGTAAATTAATGAACTTGAAGTTCAAGTCCTACACATTAAGAGTTTGTGGGGCCTTTTTTATATCAACAAGAATCACTCTTTCTACAATCACTATTCAACTCTGACAAAAATCCTCAATCTACTCGTAGTGTTTCGACAAAACCTCTATCAGATACATCCAAATGGGACGCAATATAAACCACTGAAAGGTGGACTCTTATGACTCTATATATCTCTTAGACAATAAATCGCATACTATAAATAGTTTGATTTAACAGTGGTCATTAGTTAGGAACTTATTACTTAAACACATTTTTATGGCCCTGTCTTTCTAGACAACCAATAGAGTTTTTATAATAACTTTCATTCTACATATTGAAATGGAACAAGGAAAGATTATTAGAAATTAGACTCTACTACATTTCCATTGATATATTACATGATAAGTTTTATTAAATAAACTTCTCCAAATATTCAGAAACTCATCAGTTGTGAATGAGTTCTGTAGCACGACAGTTTCGACCAACATACAATATTTCAGTCATAATTTAAGGTATAGGTATCTAATAGGGACATGGTGTGAACAGTTGGAAAGTAGAATCGATTATCTTTTCATTGGTATATAATACAATACCATTTAGCCCTAATACACTTGTGAACTGAGCCTAATATTATAAGTTCTGATATTTAATAGATTTCTGTACCTATAAGAAAGATCTACTATTTACTCAAAATGATTGTTTTGTCCAAAATTTTACAAAACAAATATGGGGGAACATAAATTGAAGACTTTCTTAGATGATACAAGTTAATCACTACATACCATGAGAATTTTTCCTGAAAATTTTGAAAATAAACAAAATAGACTTAGATCAAGAATATCTCCCTCACTTATAGATTTCTTCCTCTTCTTTATACCTTGCTGCTGGTGCCATGACCGGCATCACTAAGGGAAAAAGAAAAAAAACTGAATTAGGAAGAGAAATCAAGAGAGGGAAAAAAGATATACTCTTTTTTTTAGGGTTTCATCTACTTACCAAGAGAGATAGAGAGAGAGAGAGAGAGTAGAAGGGGCTGCTGCCCCTCCCCTGGCGGCCTCCCCGTACCACCGGCCCCGGCCGGCCACAACAGCCGCGACTGCTGCTGTGGCTGAGCCCAATCCAGGGAGGAGAGGGGGAGAGAGAGAGAGGGGAATAATGAGAGAGGGAGAGTTAGGCGAGAAAGAGGTTGAAGAGATCTCAATTTTGAGGGGTTTTAAGGCTTGTCATGGAGATTTCTCCTCTAGGAGAGGATGAAGATGATAAACTCTCATTTGACTCTTTTAAGATCCATACCCATCAAATTTTACAAGTTACCATGGCCCATTTCATTCAAGTGTCCAATTCCCAAATCAAGAAGATTTAGGCCCTTGATCTCCCCTCCCATGCACACCTACTATCTCTCTCCATTAATAAAAAAATATAAAAATTTCTCATGGTTGTATTTTCTCAGTAAATACCCATATTTCATGTATAATACTAGTATATCTATACATTGAAGTACTATGTACACAATAACTATGTGTTGGCCCAAAAAGCCCATCGCTCTAGTTTTGATGATGATTAACTCATGTAGTTATAGTACTAATGCTCTTGTGTTTATTTAGTCTCAGATATTTGATCAAGATCTTAGTAGTGTTGGCCCAAAGGCCTTCCACCCTAGTTTTGATGATGATTAACTCATGTAGTTATGTTTACTAATAATCTTGTGTTGTTTAAGTTTCAGATCATTAACAAGATATTAGTTGGTGATTAGCTTCAACAAGGAGTTTAGAAGCTATTCATAATGATTCCAGGGCCAAAGCTTCAAGATCACACTTTGCCTAGCCCATGGATGGAGTTTTGGAGCAAGTCTTCTTGATGTCACAAAGACTTAGGTATCCATAGTTTAGATAGTGTGTTTAGATCCATTTGTAAAGCTTAGTATAGTTGATATGCTCAAGTGCACAAACACACAGTTTCATGATTTGGATTTTGGTTTTCATGGATAGTAGATCAAAACAAGTTTACTTTATTCCTATGTATATTAGATATGTTCTAGATATACATACATGCTTTTAAGTTGCTAGACAAACTTATTTTGACTATCCTATTCATGTTTGAAAAAAATCAAGTTTGACAAAATACAAGTTTTGTTTTGATAAAATTGGCAAAACACAAAAATGAATTGATATGTTGATATATTGTCTTGAAATTTTTATCACATGTTTATGTTTTAATATAAAATGATAAAACAAGTTTTATAGAATTTTCAGAAAAGATAAAAGATTTTTATAAAAATTTCCCCAAATTTTCTGTCTTTTTTTTGTGCTGACAGGCTGGTCGGTCGACCCGGACGGTCGACCGCACCAAGAGCCGGTCGACCCGTCGGGTCGACCGACGTGCACAGATGTGCACGTCTGGGCAGACACAAAAAAGGCGACCGGGACGGTCGACCGGGACGGTCGACCGGGATGAGAGCTCTGCTCTCTGTTTTTCTGGGTCGACCGGGCCGGTCGACCGCAGTTGCCCAACGGTCATATTTCTGACCGTTGGCGGTCGACCGGGCCGGTCGACCGCTGCCTGTCAGAGCTGCAGCTCAGCTCTAACGGCTAGTTTTATTTGGGGGCTATAAATACCCCATCTCTTGACTGTTTTGTCAAGGTTTTCAAGAAGAAAAATTTCAGTGTTTCTCTAGTGTTTAAACAAGTTTTTAAAAGAGTTTAAGTGCCAAAAGATTTAATCTTTATTGTTTTTGGGTTTTTGGAAAATCAAAGTGAACTAGTTTTGGATTTTGATTTGGTCTTTTATTTTATCATATACAAGAGATTTCCTAAGTAGTTTTTCTTGTTGCTTGTTTCCAAAAACACCTTGTTTCCACACTTGAGCTATCACCTATCCTAATCTATTTAGGATCTTGTTTTGTGGAAAAGAAAAGAGAAAAAGAAAGAGAGATTGAGTTTGTGTTTTTGGAACCACTTGTTGTAACACCCTTATCCTTGTTGTATCCCTCTTAGGTAGAGGTGATCGGGTGATTGGTTTGCTCCCTCTAGTGAGAGGTGGAGTTTGGTTGTAAACCCTCTTCGGTAGAGGTGTTGGTTGTTGTATTGGCTACGAGCCTACCCCTCGGTTGTGAGGTGGTTGTTGAGAGAGGAGTTTGGTACTCCTAAGTGTTGTAACAAATCCTCTTCGGTAGAGGTTCCCTCGGTGGGAGATAGTGGATTAGAAATCCTACCGGTGGTGTAGGCGGGGATGTAGAGCAAGGTGCTCGAACCTCGAAACATATCTTGGTGTTTGCGTTTTGATCCATTGTCTCTCTAACTCTCTCTCTTATAATTGTGCAAAGCATCATACTTCATATCATATCATATTTGCATGTGTTGAGCATAATTCATATTGCCTTGCATTATTTCATATTGCTATTCATTCTTATATGCTTGGCTTGATTGTGTGTGTGCCTCACTTGTACCTAATCAACAAGAGCTTCACATAGCACCTCAACCCATTCAAGGGGAATCAAGAGGAGTTAGTCCAGAGCCCTTCACGGGGAATTCGGCTACACTTGTTGATTGTACTAAGTGTGTTGCAAGATTTGCATTAGCTTCCGCATTTAGCGCACATAGTTTTGCATTTAGTTCTAGATTAGCACTTACACCTATTCACCCCCCCTCTAGGTGTTTTTCAAGTAGGTGTTTAGCTTTAACAAAGGATTCGAAGTCAAGTTTTGAAGCTAGCACATGTTGATTCAAGAGCTCGCGCATCAAGATTGCATCAAGTACTCAAGAGGAGTCTAGCTCATTGGATCAAGGTTTGGACCAAGTCAAGAAGGAGAAAAAGATTTTCAAGAGAAGATTTTCAAGAAGACTTGTGTCATATTTGTAAGTGTTAAGATTTATTTTTAGATAAATGTAAAGGATAAATTAGTTGTGGATTGCTCAAGTTCATATACACACACAAAATTTATATGTGTTTTCATAAGATAGTCTTGTGTTTAGAAAAATATCATTTTAGATTTATCAAAACTTATTTTAGAGCTTATTGTCAAAAACATAAATATTCATCTCATATGTGTAGTGGATCATATCCATACACACTAAGCTTCAAAAATGTTTAAAATATCTTGTTTTTGTATTTGGAGAAGTTTTGGAAAAATCATTTTTCAAATTAAAGATGGATTTTGGAAAATATCGATTTGGTTTAAGGCCAAATTTTTATATCACAAAAATGGTTCAAATAGTTTGTAATATGTGTGAAATTTTAGTCACACATATTTTTCTTCAAATATTTATAAGAAAGATTTTTTGTGAAATTAATGTGATTTTATGGGATTTAATCAGTATTAAATAATCTAAGTTTTTAATCCTTATTTTCAACCAGACCATGCTGGCGATTGACCGGACGGTCGACCGGACCGGTCGACCGATGTGCGCAGATGTGCACAGGTCCTTTGGCTGGTGGGCCGGTTGACCGGGTCGGTCGACCGCCAGAGAGCTCTGCTATCTGGATCTGGCCCCGGTCGACCGGGCTGTCGACCGGTAGGTCAAAGCCCAGGCGCGGTCGACCGTCTGGTCGACCGGCAGGCTGCAACGGTCAGAAATTTGACCGTTGACCGATCGACCGGCCAGTCGACCGACAACACACTTTTTCTGCTGAGTTGGTCTACAACAGCTAGTTTTTGGGAGTCTATAAAATGGGGTTCCTTGGGCTGTTTTAGATAAGATTTTTAGAGAGTTTCAAAGCCAGTTTTCCCCATCTCTTGTAGAGGTTTTCTCCACTTGTTTTAAGGTAATACTTTATATCAAAAGGAGAGTTTTCAAGAGTGTTTTCAAAGTGATTTCTTGAGTTTTTCACCATAACTTTATCCTTGTTTTTCTCACACAAATTTGAGCTTTCCATTACTATATCAATTCTTTAGGGATCTTTGTTGTGAGAATATTTTTAGGTGATCAAAGTGTTGAGATCACCAAAGTGTTTCATCTTGTATTTGAGGAGGCGAACTTGCGGGTTCGTGTTGTTTTGAGTTCTTGTAGGAGCTCGGTGTAGAGGTGCGGCCTCGCAAGCTAGTGTGCTTGCGTGTGTGTTCTTACGGGAACAAGAGAGAGGGACTAGTGAGTCCAAGAGTTCTAGTGTGAACTCCTTGTAGGTGTTGCGGCACCGAGTGATCCGGTGGGATCGTTTTTAGTGAAAATCCTTTATAGTATTGAAGGTGAGGACGTAGAGCAAGGGTGCTCGAACCTCGAAACAAATCTTTCACGTTTGCGATTGCTCTCTCTCTCTCTTTCTATCTCTCACTTGTATTTATATTTACAGCTTACATTGCTTATATCTTTATATGCTTGATATATCTTGTGCCTTATTGATATATGCTTGGGATTATTTGCTCACACTTATATTCAACCAAGAGAGCCATAGTGGTACCTCAACTCTTATCTAGAGGAATCTTGAGGAGATAGTCCAGACCCCTTTACCGGGAATTCGGCTACACTCTTGTGTTATACTTGGTGTGTTCAGCTTAAAGTTTTAGTTTGATTAAATCATTTTTAATTTACATTATTCATCATTAGATTAGCTAGTCACCTATTCACCCCCCTCTAGGTGACCTCACTATGCTGAATGTATATTCATACATACCACTCAAAATTTTCAAAATTATTGAAATTAATTACATACTCAATAATCAAAATCAAATTTTTTCTCATATTCTATATAGTCTTAATAACTCAAGATTTATATTATTAAATTGGGCTTAATAATCAGGGGTGTTACACTTTGCTCTCTTGGGAAACACACGCCAAATGAAAAAGAGAGCGACTAGGATGATAAAGTGATGCTTCCAATATGTGCTATATGGTTCAAGGAGATGACCCCTTTGAAGTATATTCCAATTCTAGCTTGAAGAAGAGATACCATATTATGATCTTACTTTGCTTTGCAAGATGCTTATTAAAAAATATGATTTGTTAAAAGAAAAAAATAAAAGTTTGAAAAATAAAATTATTTTGTTTTGAAAGAAAAAGATTCTCTCCAAAATAAATTTGAAATTATTTCAAAAGAAAATGAATTTTTAAAAAGGAGAATGTTTCTTTGACTTCAAAATTAAATAAAAATTTGTGAAAGAAATACTTCATTGAAAAATAAAATTATTTTGGTGAAAAAAGAAAAAGAAATATTTTAAATAAAATAAATCTTTGAAAAAGAAAAGATTTGATTGAAAAAGAAAATATTTCTAAGAAGAAAAAGAATTTTGGTTCCTATGTTTGACATGTTTCTTCTTCCAAAATAAAAATGATATTTCTATTTTAAAGAAGTACATTGATTGTTTGGACTCCACTTTGAGTCAATGTGCATTTAAATATAATAAGTTGGAATCTATGTTTCGCAAGAAACAAGTTCCACACGTACATGCACATACCCCATGGCATGCATATGCACACCATGCTCACACTTACACCACTCATATGCATGCTAGAGTGTACCATGTACACATTGCAGCCGCAAAGGCCATCTTGCAAAATTTTATTTTGATAAAATAAATCATTTAAATTTTGTTAATAAAAATGTTTGAGTTCCTTATAATACTAACCCCCATGGACCAAAAAAGAATATATGGGTACCAAAATCTTCACCTCTTGTGTTTGATGTAGGTGGGGCTCTCACAAGACGTGAGAGATTGATGATACTTGGTGGTGGAAGCACTTGGAGCTTAATGGATATACCCAATGGTGCATCACTATCAAGGAAGCATGTGGGAGGACCACCAAGTTTTGGAGAAATGAATTGGCTACATCGATTTTTGGTAACCATTTCTTCTCCTCTTTAAAATGCTTTTAATGCTTATATGCTAGTATATGACCTAGACTCAATCATATATTATTTTGTGCTTATAAATGAGTTGATTGGTGCCTTGATATGCATGTATTTCTTTGAATTGATTATATTTTTGTATGCTTTAGTATATTGATTTAAAATTCTTATATCATGTTCTTATGCATATTCTATTAAAACTGTGTTATACATGTACAACTTTGGAGATACATGCTTACATGTCTTATTTCTTTTATGTACTTAATTATTTGTTTGATTGTACATTGTATGTGCTAGGTTGATGTGTAAGATCTAAATTTATTCCATACAAGATC